>CM024762.1:78771690-78898837 GCA_014218235.1 Colocasia esculenta
GCGCACATAACCATAGGAAGTGGAAGGTTGTCCCTCACGGTGGTGAGGATGACGGACATGGGTTGAAAAGACTGAATGCTTGGATTATCCTCATAGTCCCATGTTATTAAACTGGCTGATGGTATGGGTCCATTTTTATCAAAGCAAGCAAACAAGCAAGGTTGAACAAAGATAATCAATCAAAGTGGTTCAAACAAGTTGTAATGGCTACGTTGATTTAGGAGTTTCACAAATTAATTAATGGATTGGAAAAATATTGTGTCACTCCAATGAGATCCTAGTTGGGTAGAAGATAGATACTTCGGGGTGCAACTAAGAATCTCCTCCCACGCAAATGGGATGTCTAAACCGGGTCAACGGAGTGGTACCGCCAGCTCGGTCCGCCGTGAGGGAATCTACGGGGTACGGAGTCTTACGGGGTTTAGCAAAGGTTCCCTAGTCCAATGAGACGGAATGCCCAAAGGAGAGGTTGCCTTTACCAAGAAAGGTGTGTGGGAGCTAGGATATGAGGGAAGGAGGTCCCCCAAGCGATGCAAAAATTCCTTGTATGCAGCAGTTTATCGCAAAAAACGGCAGAACGGTGTGTTTCCTCCGCGGTTGAATTGCGGTGAGGACAGCCGCCGCGATACAAACTGAATCGCATCCAGTCCCTAGGACGCGGATATGAAAGCCCCAGAAGGCTGTCGAGCACGAACAAGTCCCTGTGGCGGTCTGCATAGACAGAAATGCATCGGCTCTGGCCGCTGCGATAATGAAATATAAAAAGAAACGTGTCGGCCTCGGACGCCGCGATAAGAACGCGTCGGCCTAGGCCGCCGTGACAACAGAAGTGAAACGCGTCGGGGTAACAGACGCGTTACTACACTGAATCGCATCCCATGCGTTGGACGCGATCCAAACAGGACCGAGCCAGCAAAGGAAGCAGGAAATGACAAGAAAGATGTAAAGAAAATAAGTAAAATTAAACACACCGCATGCTTGTAAAGTATAAAAATAAATATAAAATAAGAGTGCCACGTGGGGCACGAAGGGAGAAGGGTAATCAAAAAGAAAACGCGAAAAGAGGTCCCACCATGATCGCTAATTTGTAGACGATGCTTTCGCGTGATGCCCACAAAAGAGGGGGGGGGGAAATATGTGTGAAATAGTGGAATGTGAGATGGAATAAGTGACAAAAGGAAAGAAAAAGGAAACGTGATCTCCAGGCACACGAGGTGCCGAATGGAGGCACACACGCGAGGGGTGCGAGTGGAAGAAGGTGATCGCGGATGTGTACCTTTTTAGCGGGGAAATTGCACGGGGTGATGTGGGTCCTCTCTTCTCTAGAGCACGGCCCGATTGGGTAGAGGGCGTTTTCCTGTTGATTACCTGACAAAGAAAGAAAAGAAAGAACAAAAAATGAAAAGGGGATTAGCACGTGTGTAGTATAAATTCTAAAAAAAAGTGACATGAAAAGAATAAATAACATAGGGAACGAATACCATTGGGTGCTTTTAAACCCCTAAAAAAACTAGTGTGTGTGTGTATGCATGCATGTGTGTGAATAAAAAAAGGGAGTATAAAAGAGCCACGTGGGCTCGGGGGAGACAAAGACAGATAACGGGGATGCTTCCCCAAATGGTGGATGGCGCGGCGGTGTTGCCGGAAGGTACAGAGGAAGAGGAGGAAGAAGCTCCCGCCTCGCTCCTGTTCACGTGAAGAAGACGATGCTCCAACTCTGAGTTTCGAGGAAGGAGGGCATCGAATCGTCGGTCTAGCAGCGCTTCGCTGTAGAGGGGGAATGTCGCAGGAAGAATCTGGTAGGGCTCCGTCGGGGTGGGAGAGGGATGCCCAAATGGTTACCCTCGGGGGTCTATTTATAGGCAAAACTTCATTAAATCATGTCGGCTACAGCGGACGCCTATTAAGCATGAAATGCGTCTGCCTGACGCACGCGATTCAGAAGATCCCTCGATTTCCACTCGATTTGACATTTGAATGATGATTATAGCTTACAACTACGTTGTAAATCGCGTCTGGACGGCTCGCCGCATTTTCTTAGGGGAATCAAATCTCTGACGAAATTTGATTTTGATTTGATTGCTTATAAAATACGGCGTCTGACACGGACGCGATTCCAACAACATCATGATTGCCGACGAGAGATCTCTTAAATGCGCCGGCTATAGGGCCAGACTTAGGGTTTGACTTTGAATCGTGTCGTGTCAGGCAGACGCATATCCAATTAGGGCATGTGACAGAAAAGGCTCTTAAATGCATCGGCTTTGACTGCCACGTTAAGGGCCTAAACACGTCACCTGTCCGACGCATTTCAGTTGCCTTATAAAAGGCGTCCACTATAGCAGACTCAAATAAATGAAGTTGTCCATGGGCCTAAACCAAATTTAGCTTCCGGAGGTGCTGCCCCCGGAGACCCCCGCAGGAGGCACTGCCCCAGGACCCCCGCGACCTGACTGCGCAGATCGATCCGCGACCGAACCACATTTGAAACGAAGGGGAAGCACTGAGGAAGAATGGGTGAGATCAAAAATATTGGGAAAATCACTCTTGCAAGGCAAAAAGAAGGCCATTTGTGGCATTATGGTGCAATATGAAATTTGCCCGCGGTGGAGTCGAATTCGCGTGTCAACAAATGGTAGGATATATCAAGACCAAATTCCAATCATAAGTAGTAAACCATCAAGACAGGCTATGCCTAAATTCAATTTAAAACCATAGCCAGCAAACTACAATGCTAGGTTATATCAAATCTACCAAATTTAGCCACAAACCATCAAGGTAGACTGAATCGAATGCAAACCCAAATCTGAAACCAAAAATTCAAACTCAAATTCCAAACTTTAGCCAGCAAACCATAATGGTAGGCTATGTCAAATCCAAATTCCAAACCCTTAGACAAAAAGCATCAAGGAAGGTTGAGTCAATCCAAAACCCAGAAGTCCCACCAGCAAACCGCAAAAGCCGGCTAAATCAAATTCAAATCTCAAGTCATAGCCAAAAAACTGTCAAGGTAGGTTGTATCAAAGTCAAACAAAAAAAAAAGAGAAAAATTTTAGCCTCAAACGATCAAGGTAGGCTAAATCAATTCAAATCCAAATCCAAAACCAAATCCAAACCAAATACAAATTCAAGTGCAAATCCTAATTCCATATTTCAGCCAGAAGCCATCAAGGTGGGCTAAATCCAAACCTAAACCCAAATTCCAAATCAAATCCAAAGTCCAAATGCCAGCCAGAAAACCACAAAGGTAGGCTAAACCAAATCAAACCCAAATCCCAAATCCAAATCTAAATGCGAATCCAAAATTCCATATCTTAGCAAAAAAAAAAAAACCACAAAAGTGGGCTAAACTAAACAAATCCAAATCCAAGTCTAAAACTCAAGTCAGTGAACAAAAAATCAGTTATCAAAAAAAACCAAATCTTATCCCTTCAACTACCAAAAATCAGTCAAATACCCAAATACCAAGCTTAAAAAAAAGGACAAAAACAAGGAGTTATTAAAAAAAAAGAAAAAGAAAAGGGTAAAAATAGAGATCCTTATGGACTTAAGTACACAATTCGCTGTATTCTTAAGGGTAAAAAGGTCAAAAATCTGGCTGGGGTGAAAATCTGGAAGGGCGCTTCAGGCAAAAATGGATAACCCCTCAACGTGAAAACCCAAAAGGGTGCGTTGGAAAAATCTAAAGGGGACCAGTTTCAGTGAAAACCCGAAAGGGCACTGAGGCTGGTAATGTGAAAAAAATCAAATAAAAAAAAAGGGAAGAAAAGGAGTGACTTTTTCAGAATCCTCCTCCATTCTGTATTCACAAAGTTGTAAGCCACTCTGTTACAAGCATACAGAGGATAGTGGCTACCATGTACAAGTCAAGCAGAAAAGCCAAAACAACAAATCTAGTATACAAATACTATACTGCAAAGCAAAGACAACAGGGCTTCTTCCTCTTCAACCGTTCAACTTCCTTGGCTTTGGAAGAAGCGGACTGGCGAAGCCTGGACCCCTCTCCAGAAAAGGTAGCTTCCTCTTCTGATGTGTCAGCAGCCTCTTTGGCCTACT
This sequence comes from Colocasia esculenta, assembly GCA_014218235.1. Classification (NCBI taxonomy): domain Eukaryota; kingdom Viridiplantae; phylum Streptophyta; class Magnoliopsida; order Alismatales; family Araceae; genus Colocasia; species Colocasia esculenta. The sequence continues at coordinate 78,775,747 of CM024762.1, forward strand.
GGTCCAAGGAAGATCTCGCCTCAACAAGCTTGCGTTGCAGTCTGGCGATTCTATCCCTCTCTGCGGCCATCTTCGACTCCAGCGTCTTCTGATGTTTATGTGCTTCATTGGCACGGGAGTCAAATTCATCAGCGTCGTTGGTCATGGAGCATATCTCTCTCTCTAATGACTAAATCCGCTGATCATAAGGAGTCCAGGCCGCAGCAGCATGAAGGCCGCACACTTCTCCCAAATTTCCTCCACGGAAGTCATCCAGCAATCCTTGGAAAAGCCTGTATGGAAAGCGATTGTGGTATTCTACCCCAGTGCATGCTTGACGGCTTCAATCGATGGGGGATTCTTTGCCCTCACCACAACTCTCACTCTTTCGAGGAGTAAGCCACAAAAGTCATCACCAATAGGAAGTGAAGTCGGCTGAACTCCTGCGGCCATTCTACACCATGTCTAGGCAAAGTATCCATTTCCAACGGTGGAGATCCACTATCATTAAGAGGTGGCAAATTACCTGCTGAAAATACCAACAACCAACAAGGAAAGACAATTAGCAAAGAGGAAGCAAATGAAATTCAAGCAAAAAAAAAAAAGAGAAAGGAGGGGTGAAATCCACTCTTCCTTACCCGCGAAGAGTTTCTCTCTTCTGTCTTGGGACTCGAGGGTCGAATAAAATTCAACTGCTCAACCATAAAGTCCTTGAGAGGAGGAGGGAAGATCAGTTGAATATGGATCGAAGCTTCCTCCACCAGATAGTAAAGCATACGTCTGAGGATTATAATCCGTCTGCTGAAGGCCTTCATCATCACCTGTGGTATCTCTCACTTGAAAGGCAGAATAGGCCTGCGGCTCGGGAAAGGAACTCCTTGTATTTTCCCAAGAAGGAAAAGGAGAACTGGTCGTAGGTACAAAATATGGGCTTGTTATCTCGCATGAAAAAAGTTGGTCGATGAAGTTCGAGCCACCTGAGCAAGGAAGAAAAAGCTAACATGAGGAATGCATGGAAAGAGAAAATCAAACGAGCTGTATGTTGGCTCAGAAGAAAAAATCACCTTCAGGAGCTGTTCCTATAGCCGGATATCCCCCTACAAGCATCAGGACATAAGCCTCGACGGAAGCAGAAGGATATTGCTCCATTGAGAGTCCCAATTCAGTAAATGTAAAAGTGGTGTTATCACCTTCCATTGTCGTTGTCCCAAAAAAGGGATTGTGAGGTGGCGGTCCGTCATCTCCAGCCTTCGGCAAAAAGCCTTCAGCCGCTTGTGAGGAGCTCCCATGTTCTCTGTTATGAAGAGGGGGAGAATCTCTAGACAAAGGATTATAATTGTCTAGAGCAACTGAGTCGGCGGCATCTTCATCTGTCTCACCATATGAGGCAGAGGAGTCTAAAAAAATGAATGATGAAATGATGATGATGAGTTAGTAAAAAAAATGATGACAAAAAAATGATGAATGACAATGATGAGAAAAGAAAACAAGTGAAAGGAAATTACTGCCGGATGGGGCGGGATCAAGCACCCTACTTTTACCAGCTCTCCTGTGTTTGGAAGAGGAGGAAACATCCAAAAGAGCTTCACCACTTCTATCTCCAACAACTTTCGGAACAGGGATGGCTGAAAATTCAAAATAGATGTGAAAAAGAAGCAACGAAAAAAAAATGAAGAAAAAAAAATCAAACCATCAATACCTATTGGCCTGGATGAAAAAGAAAGTATCGACACTATCTGATTGGGATCAACCTTGTAGATTTTGCTTGCCCTCTCCACTACATCCCAAATGTCTTGGAGTGTCGAAGCATTTTCAAGAAAAGGCAAACATTCCAAAGGCCCTGCATGGCCAATGACATTAATTAGATGTCTCTCCCAACGTGCTCATGCTTGGTTGCCGACGCACTCAGGAGGCAGCTTCACTGATAAAGGGACATCGGGAGCATAACCACAATTAGATAGAAAGTGACTCTACCAACAGTAGTCCGAGGAGTTGCCATCATCGACTGAGCCTCTTCTGAAAAAAGTTCCATGGGTTCTAGATGCGACATCACCCCCTGATAGTAATATTTATCGGTTGTGGGCGAGCATCCTTTGCCACCGTGGAATTGTAAAACTTTATGTATGAGTTCGCCACACTTGAGAAATGGTGGTGAAGAAAGTCATCGTCGATGAAGATCGGCATCAAGCTCTTCTTCTTGAGGCGAGACTCTTCAGCCTCCCTCAACTTATGAGGGGATAGCCAGAAAATGTTGCTATGTTGAAACACCATCGAGCATAAAATATATCTATCTACCCCACATCTTCAAAAGCAGGGAGAATACAAACAGGACCGGTCTCCTCTCGAAGGAAATAATTCCACCAGCCAGCCGCAATCAAATGAAGGCTGTGACTGCGACAAAGATGGGCCTCCAGTGGAAAATCCGCATTTGGTGGAGTTGACTGGTCGTAGCCAAAATTCCTAGCAAAGCGGGAGGGATAATACGGATCTAAAATAAGAGTCTTACCCCCCCCCCCCTAGTACACTTGGCCGAATACAACATAACTAGTCTTGATATAGAGATTGGTCAGATTCGCCACAATGGGCAAGTGATATGTTACCCCACTCAGATCCCTGGTGCCATATGGCCTGAAGCCCGAGACATGCAGTCAAATTGCAGAAGACCGCGCTCCCCAGCTGGAAGAAAGGACAAAGTGGAGCGGACGCTAATAAGCTGCTCCAATGAGACCCCAGAAGGCTGATTCCTGAATGATAAAATTAGTGGAGCCATTGGGCGAGGCAAATCAACACTCTGGCATAAACTGGGCAGTAGGAGACCCGCCCAAGCACTCAGATAATGGGTAGCCAGCTGTGTCTTCCGGTCCCGTGGATAGGGGTGTGAAGTTAAAGACCCCAGTCCATGAAATATATTGGCCAGGGCAGCAGGGGCTATGGCAAGTTTATAACCTTCGGCCAGAAGGCAGGCGGGGTATATCAATCCTGGCCTAACTGATTCCTCCTCGCCATGCGGGATTTTAAAGCTAGCAAGCCAATATATTAGATACGCAGCAAGATAAGTGCGATCTGGAAAATGGCATGGATTCCATCCTTCATCTTTCGGAGCATACAAGTATCACCAGCGTTGTCACCTCCTCGGCTCCAACTGAGGGTACTGCTCCAAAGGAACGCCCTCCGTTGCAAAATTATCAAAGAAGCAAAATGGCCCGTTGTAAAAATAGCGGAGCCAAGCATTTTGACTCACTCTCATAGTGCTGGAGGAAGTCGTCTGTTCGTCTTTCCTCTCAGTGCGAGCCAAGTCGCGCCATATCTTCATCAAATATCGAAGGCTATAGGGGAGAATATACTGTCCTAAGCCGTCGCTGTGGTGACAGTGTAGATCATCGAGAGTAACCTCTTCATAAGGGAGTCTAGATATGGTCAAGCTAGAAATCCGATGGAAGCTCCACAGATCTATAGAGGTTTCTCCTTTGGCTGTCCCAAAGGTATTCCAGAGAGCATTGAATCGCTCCACAAAGGCCTGGAGAAGTCCCGTATGATAGGGATAATCATACAAAGCAGCTGCTACGACATCCTGAATTCCCGATAAACTCAGGAGCTCACCATAGTGGTGCAAAACACCCATCAGCCATTCTGTGGCCCCAGAATAAAAAACATGAGAGGGCAATACTGACCATCTCCCGTACCAACTTGGGGTGGTACCATCGATAATTTTGTCGAGGAGACAGTGCTTGTCATAGCCATCGACAGCATATCGGGATTCACATGGCATTAATAATAAGCCGTCTGTCCGCATCAGAGTCCTATGGTGATCCTTCATATTCTAGGTCACCGGAGTGATCCTCCGCGATCATGTATAACAGTCAAGGCCTCGGCTAAAAGAACCCAGAGTAGTGGCAGAAGGCAGCCGATCTTGAGAAGTGAAGCCCAGAGGAAAACTGGGAAAAGAGAAAGCACAGGTGTTGAGAAGACTATCCCGAGATTTCAGGATGGCTGTCTCCAGATACCGCCTCTCTGCAATTATACAGGGGTCATTGGTAGACATACGTGGTGGGATGAACCTCTGAATAAAAAGAAATAGCTGCTTGTCCAGCGGGAAGTGTCTGGGATAGCCTGGCTCGCGCTGGTATAGATAAGTTCATTTTCGTCTCTTGATAAAGGAGGCGTCAACCTCACCATCACCTGAAAGCTCTTCTATGGATCCGTTGGCAACAATATCATAGCCACGATCCAGTGAAAGTATATTATCCTTCGTGACACGAGGTGGCCCTGGGGCAGGCATTAAGTCAGCCGATATGACAACTTCGTCACGAGTACTCTGGGCGTAGTCGTCATGGCGCAGAAATCCTTTTCCGCGAGGCATGATGAGTGCCTGGAAAAGAAATGAAATACAAAGGTAAGAAAAAGAAAAGTCAAAGGGCAGCAAGTCCAGCTAAGCAACAAGCCAAAGTGACAGAGTGTCAGCAAAAGGATCTCGGAGTACAGTGTGGAACCTAAATAGCAAGGCTACACAGGCCACATGCCGTCATCTGCAAATTCCAACACGTATCCCATGGGGGGCATTTGTTGAACCCCGAAAAATTTGTGGTGGATAGTTACAAGGGGAAATGCCGAAGTCCATTTATAATGATCCAATGGTGACTTAGGTAGCCTTCCTGGTTGCTTAAATAATATTGATAGGGTCCTTTTTAAGGTGACTTATGGATGAAGTAAATGTCATTATTACTTAAGTGACCCCATGGTTGCTTAGGTAATATTGGATCCAAGTTCCTTCCGAGCTAAGGAAGGGAATTTGTTCATTAAGTTGGCATCAAGCCTCTCCAGTGAAGCAAAAGTTCAAAGAAGAACAACGCTTCGAGGAGGATACGTTGCGGAAGAAATACGGCAGCACAAGGTCAATAAGACCGAATGTGAAGAACAAGTACAAAGAAGACGCGCAACAGAAGCTCCAAGCACTTGCAACTTCAACCCTTCGCCGAGAAATCTCCAAGGAAAAGGGGCAAAGCTTCAGCAGCACCAACATCTCCTTAAGAAGACATGGAGGGCCTATTTATAGGAAAAAAATCCCCATGTATGACCGATGGGACCTTCCATCGGTTAGGGGGATGGTACCTCCCATCCGTTGGGGGAAACACCCCCTAACCGATGGTACTCCCCATCAGTTGGGGAAAGAACCCCTTAACTGATGGAATACTTCCATCGGTTGGGGGATTCCTGCCCCCAACCGATGGAGCCTTCCATTAGTTAGGGGAGGTGGCCCTTAACTGCTGGAGGGTTCCATCGGTTAGGCCCCTAACCGATGGAACCTCCCATCGATTAAGGGGAATCTCCCCTTAACTGATGGGATTGTCCATCGGTTAAGGGGATGAAACCTCCCTCTCTCGTCTAAATGTAAGGGAAGAAACCTCTATAAATAGTGCATGTAACCCCCATGGCAAAGGGGGGGGGGGGTTCTGAAATTTAAAAAGGGGCCTCTTTTATGGATCCTTTTTTGGATTCTAAAAATCTGAAGAAAGGAAAAATCTCTCAAAGGAAAGTTCAAGCTCGCTCTCAAAGGTTCTCTCGCTCGGTGTGAAGGTATTCACCCTCGGCAGCAAACCTCGGCAAGCAAAAAGGGAGGTCATCTCCATCCGACAACGAAATCTCCTTAATCCCCCTCCATGTCGAGCTAATCTCCTTGGAGGGCTTCAAAAAAATCCTAATGAAACCCATACCTCCACATCGAGCAAGTCTCTGTGGAGGTAAAAATTAAATCGTGTGCTTTGGTGTTTAAATACCTTCCATGTCGAGCAAGTCTTCATGGGCATAGGGTTTTTAAACATTTTTGTTCTTGTGCTCTAAATGCTTCCATGTCTAGCAAGTCTCCATGGCTATAAGCATTTAGGTGCAAGTGTTTGTGCTCGTATGTATATATTTTCTAAGGAAACTCTGCCCAAGCGGAGGTTTTGCCCGAAAATATATCCATATGTTCACAAATATTGTGCTCATATGTATATGTTTTCTAAGAAAACTCTGCCCAAGCGGAGGTTCTGCCCGAAAACATGCTCTATATGTTCACAAATATTGTGCTCATATGTATATATTTTCTAAAGGAAACTCTGTCCAAGCGGAGGTTCTGCTCAAAAATATATCCATATGTTCACAAATATATGTTCATATGTATATGTTTCTAAAGGAAACTCTGCCCAAGCGGATGTTTCGCTTTAAAACATACTCATATGTTCATAAAATTTATGTGCATATGTGCATATTTTACGGGGAGACTCTGTATGTATAAAGATCCTCCCCTAAAATAATACGACCATATGTCCATCGAATACATGTTCATATATTTATACGATAACTCTACCTATGCGGGAGCTCTGCCCAAATATACTCAAATACCAAATAAATTCACGGGTATAAACCCGCTCATTTCCCAAATTATATGTCAAATTCTCAAAAGGAATCCATACTCTTTTCAAAATAAGATCATTTCCTCAAGGCAAATACTCTTTTTAAAAAAAGAAATACTTCTTTTAAGAAACAAATCCCCTTTTCCAAATCAAAATCCATTTTGTCCGATAAAAAGGCAAAACACCACATTATTAATTTCTAGAAAATGCAAAACCTCTCGACTTTACTATCAATGGTATTTGGGTTAAAACTGATGTAAAAATAACATCAAAGGCTTTTAATCCGATGTAAACAAAACATCGATTATGATCGATAGAGACAGGGGTCCAGCACACACTACCCTAATCACCTGATAAAATAAAATCGCAGAACCAATAAGTTTAAAGTAAAACTGGCGCACATGTCCATTCCTTGGACACAAAATTTTCTCTCCGCATTACTGGATTCTAATTTCTATCTGCTAGACAGGCTGACACGCCCAGCAAGGCAAAATAATTAAATAAAAGTCAAATCAAACTCAAACACCAAATAAAATACACACACGAAACTTTCCGCGTATGACAAGGGGTAGTGTGCAATCCGGGCGGATAGTAATACTCTTCTCAAACAGGCCCGCCTCCTTAATTATGAAAGAGATGGGTAATCCTGGTGGATAACTTTCTCAAAGAGAAATGTTTACTGTTCCCCTCCACCAAAAATAGGCTCCAAAAGGAGCCTGTAGTGGGGCCCCACATTCATAGTTTTACTTATAATTTAGAGGGAAAGTAAGCATTTCTAATCATCCTATCTTCGGGGGGATTAGAAACTGCAATAGGTGATCTTAATTTGCGTTGTCAAATTTCGAAATGGTTAGTGATGCGGGTCAATTACTTGGCGATTTGGCTCATCAGCAAGTGTTCATCTGCCGAACTTGGAACCAAGCCGAGTGGTCTGAACTGCCCAGAGCGGAGGTAAGTCGGCACCGCCCTGATACTGGGGGCTCGGCTCGAAAGGCGTCCTCGGCCAAGTGACATCCCCCAAGGAATATAACGGATTCGTAAGATCAAATTCCCTGGCACGCCGAGCTGTTAGGCAGGCCGAGTCCCACTTCAGTCCTTTCTGAGGACGCGCCGCCCCAGGCTCTATTTATCAGAGCTCGAGCAACCTTCGCGGGAAGATCTATTTACGAAAAGGCCCCAAGATCACGGACCACATCTATTAACCGCTCCAACATGATGATTATGGAAAGGCCCATTAGTGGCAAGACATCCTGAGGGCCACGACTGCAAGCCATCTGCAATTAACGCCCATTAATTTAGTCAACTAGAATCTCGGGTAATCTCGGAGCACGTCTTCGACCCACTTACCATAACCATGTTGACGGAACCACTATAAAAGGAGGAGACATCCTCCACGCAAAAGGTAAGCAATTTTGAGTCCAGAAACTCTGTTACTTTGACCTTCGGAGACTAACTTGAGTGTCAGAGTTCTTCCCCACCGAGGTGACTCGGTGGGTTTGCAGGAGCGAGCCCGGGTGGCGGACGCGTGCCGGATCATCTTTCCTTGGGGGCCACTCGGCTTAGGCTGACCTCGTTGCTCTGACAGTAACATTTTTTGGCGCCGTCTATGGGAAACTCTGAACGAAAAGCTTGCTCTCATGGCACCCAAGGGAAAGATCGTGGCACGCTCATTCGAGGAGGAGATCGCTCCTTCAACTGGCGTTGCGGAGATCACTGGCAGAGGCTTTGGAGCCGGGGAGCAAGGGTCAAGCACCTCTACTCGCCTTGATCGCGTCGAGGCATTGGTTGCGGGACTCCACGAGGTGTTGGCCCGATTGGAGTAGAAGCAGCAGGCCATGGCGGCCCAGGGGCGAGGCGGCAGGGTGCCTAGGTGTCCCAAATCCGGGTCTCGGCGACGCGGAAGCAGCAGAAGATCACGCCGCCCCGCCAATGGTGTCGGAAAGCCATGCCGACATCCAAACGGCGGCCCTAGCAGCGTCCGCACGGCTCCTCAAGTCCCCGTGGCACCCTCGGCAGCCCCTGCCGTAGCTACGGACCACGGGGCTCCCAAGATGACGGAGATCGACCATTACTCGGCCGAATCAACACTAGAAGCAATGAACATGCTATCGGCGGAGCCTCGGTGGGGGAACGACCTCCAAGAGATGAATAGGAAGATTGAGGCTCTCCAACGGGGGACTTGGGTCCCTTCGATGTCGACACTACTTTCCACTTCACCGTTTGTTGAGGAGATTACCTCGGCACAAGTGCCCATGAAGCTACAACTCCCAAAATTCCGGAGATACAATGGGACTACTAACCCCGTCCACCATCTTGATAATTTCCAGGGACAAGTCGAGATGGTGAACCTCTCCGACGTGCTGAAGTGTCGAGCCTTCATGTCAACCCTTGATGACGTAGCACTGCAGTGGTTCAAGACTTTGCCAGCGCGGTCAGTGACGAGCTTTCATGACTTCACACAACGGTTCTTGGACCATTTCTACAACACTGTGCAACATTCTCTGTGAACCGATGACCTGTGGCACGTCGCTCAAAGGAATGGCGAGCTCCTCCATGATTATGCCAAAAGATTCCAGTTGGAGGCTATGAAGGTGATCGACCTCGACTTGCGGACGACCGTCAACATCCTGACGAGAGTTTGCACCAACACTCCGTTTGTCGCGTCCATCGCCAAAAAGCCACCTGTGAGTCTCTCCGACCTCTCTCCGCATGCAGAAGTACGCGAGGCTGGAGTCAACCCTTGGAGCAGCTGGCAAGCTGGGGGGCCCATCTGAGCTGGGATCATCGAGCAAAGCACAGAGCTGAAGAAGCTCGGAGGGACGAGCCCGCATATCGTGGAGATAGGCAGTCGGGCTCAAGCCGCTGACATGACGAGTATAGGCGTACCCGAGATCTCCCCAACTTCAACAGACTCCCGTCTGAGATCCTGCCTATCATAAAAAGACTGCCCGAGTTCTGGCGGCCCGAGCCGCTGCCAAGGCCTCCACCAGGGCGTGGAGCCGACCAATATTGTGAGTATCACAAGGGCTACGGGCACACCACCGACCAGTGCTGGAGCCTCAAGATGGAGATCGTAGACATGCTGCGGCGCGGTATCATCGGGAGAGACGTCGTCGATGGGCGAGCAAAGGAGAAAACCCCTGAGGAGGAGTGTGGAGCTCGCGGCGGCAAAGGAGCGGTCCTCGTCTTGGTCGGGGGCTCGACTGGGGGAGGAGATAGCAGAAAAAAGCGGAAGGCGTACGCGTCGGTCATCGGCTCAAGCTCGGGAGACTCGGCCCTGAAACCTCAGGGCGTTATAACGTTCTCCGAAGATGACGTTGTCAGCCTCAGTCTCCCCCACGATGACGTGCTAGTAATCCACGCAGACATCGACAGGTACAGTGTGCATCGAATTCTGGTAGACAATGAAGCAGCTCCCGATGTTCTTTTTTATGAATGTTATGTAAAAATGACCAACCTGAGCACCGAGCTAAAATTCATTGCCACGCCTCTCTTCGGGTTTAGTGGTTCGCCGGTCAGCACCGAGGGGTCAATCAGGCTGAAAGTCACTCTCGGAACTCGGCCGCGTCTTGTAACCGTTGAGGCGAACTTCCTTGTGTGAAAGTGAAGTCGGCCTACAACGCATCTTCGGCAGAGGGATCTTGGGGAATCTAGGAGGGGTCCTTCCCAGTATCATCAAAAACTGAAGTTCCCACACCGTACGGGATAGGCGAGGTTGTGGGAAACCAACCAAGGCCCGTCAGTGCTATGTAAATTCAATAAAAGTCAAGGAGCCAATCGTTCCCGAGTATGAGCCTGTGCATGATGAAAATTTGGAAAGGCATGAACCTTCCGAGCAAAAAAAACAAATTCAAATTGCGGAAGGAAGGTCGATAGTGATCGGCGCCGAGCCCGAGAGTCGGAGGAGGGGTGGTCGAATTTCTCAAGGGAAGCACAGCGATGTCTTTGCATGGGAGGAAGATGACCTTCCGGGGTTGACCGGGGATCATTCAGCACCACCTAAACGTAGACCCGAAGCCCGGCCCGTGCGGCAGAAGAGGTGGCCTCTGTCGGTTGATCGGCAAGAGGCAGTGGACGACAACCTAACCAGGTATTTGCGCGCAGGAACTGTTCGGGATGTCTTTTATCCCGAGCAGTTGGAAAACGTTGTCCTTGTCAAAAAAGCAAAAGGCAAATGGCGCATGTGCGTGGACTTCACCGACCTCAACAAGGCTTGCCCGAAGGATAGCTTCCCCCTTCCTTGCATCGACCAGCTCGTCGACTCCACAGTAGGACACGAGCTCCTGAGCTTCCTCGACGCCTACTCGGGGTATCATCAGATCAGGATGGCCCCCGAGGATGAAGAAAAAACCGCCTTCACCACGGAAAAAGGTCTGTACTCCTTACCCGAATGCTCTTCGGACTGAAGATGTAGGGGCGACGTACCAGAGGCTCGTCAACATGATGTTCGAGCAACAAATCGGAAAGACAATGGAGGTATACATCGATGACATGCTGGTGAAAAGCAGGCGATCCGAAGACCATGTTCGAGACCTGGCCGAAGCCTTCGAGATCTTGCGCCAATACAGAATGAAGCTGAACCCCGACAAGTGCGTCTTTGGCGTCCACGCCGGGAAGTTCCTTGGCTACCTCGTCTCAAATGAGGCATCCACGTCAACCCCGACAAAGTTCAAGCTATCATCGACATGGCGGCACCGAGGACCGTCAAAGAGGTACAAAGGCTCAATGGCCGAGTAGCTGCCTTAAGCAGATTCATGTCAAAATCGGCTGAAAGGTGCAGGCCCTTTTTTGACGTATTGCGGAAGGGGCGGTTCGAATGGAATGATGATTGCCAAAAAGCTTTCGACGAGCTCAAATCTTATTTAGCTAATGTGCCCACTTTGAGTAAGCCTGTCGCAGGAGAAGAGCTGTTCTTGTATATCTCAGCCACGACTTACTCGATCAGTTCGGTGCTTGTGCGAGAGGAAGATCGGAGGCATGCCCCAATATATTACACCAGCAAAGCCCTACGTGGGGCCGAACAGCGCTACTCCAATCTCGAGAAGGCGGGGTACGCACTCGTAATGGCTGCACGGCGACTCCGACTGCGACGACCCTCATTATACCGGTACGGTTATACCAACCCACGTCGGTATAGTTAACGTTGCCACAGTGGGACATTTACCCAACAATAACATTCAGCTGAGATACACGTGAATATAAGAACAGAGTAGCGGAAGTAAAAGAGCCAATGTCTTCATTTCATTCATCATCCACATTTAATATACATGATTCGATAATACTTAAGAAATAAAAGTCCACATAATTAATTGCTGAAAATCAAATACATGATTGTCCACACTTAAACATTTCTTTCCATGATAGTGCTAATACAATGTTTCAATTACATACATCGAAATGCCAAAATGTCACAACTAAACTCAACCAAACTAGCTACTCCCCGCGCTCGGAGTCGCTTTCCACGGTCTCCTCAAAGATGTGTCACCTACTACACCTGTACGCCGAAGCAAGTAATGAGTCTAAAAGACTCAGCAAATAACTCTACACATACCATACATGTACATGTCATAGCAGGTTTTACATACACATTTACAAGACACAACATGTAGCATGCTTATCATTGAAATTAAAACCTATCATGGTAATTCTATTAATGAAACACATAATTCATGCTTTCAGATTTTCTAAATCAAAATCTCTCTCACATGCTCTCTAATTATCCTACACATGAAAGTTCTACCTTCAATTAGCTAAATCAAAAGCACTTTAGCAAGACTAGCTTACATACATGAAAGAAAACATTTCTAACATGGTTAGTACTTATTCTTATACATGCACATGACCATTTCACATGCTTTAAGCTTGCTGTTTTGATGTGGTTTAACACTTTACAATCTAACACATGGAAGCTATGTTCTCATTCAACCACAACGTGAGGGCATACACACATGGAATAGTTCACACAAAGTAAGGATTGTCCCTAGCATGGGTTCTACACATTGTACACATATAGCACAAAATCATAACCACATTTTGTTGCTATTCTAACATGATTTCAGATCATCATATCATGGATTTCAATTTCACATCCTCACTTTTGGTTTCACATTTTTACACAATTTCTTACTCACATATTTCACACTTTCACATTGCACATTTACACATTGTTCACACTACACAATTTGCACATGATCACAATCACATCACATTTACACTTAGTGCCGTGACACATAGTCAAAACCACCATAAGAAGGACACATCACATCACATACACATAGACGTCACCTAGGCAATGCAGTGAGACTCTTGACTGCGCAGAACGGGAGAACAAGTCTCCACCCTAACCAGTGGTACTTGTCCACCTCCAGGATTTCATCCTAATGCCCATAGGATCACAACACATTGAACCTTCTCAGGGGGACTTTTCCCTGATACGGTCCCATGCCCTATAGGAAGCAGTGTCACACTGGCACACTTTACACATTTACCGATTTTTAAACATATCTTACCCATGACACTTGCCTCTCATCATTTTCTCACTCACACAAGGGCTCTATTTTCCTAACATGATTCTACAGTTAACAGGGATTACATGTTCAGAATTTTACACAAATCAGATCCCACACACATGTCACATTATGCCCACATTAGCATGGATTATGTTTCACGTTCCTGCATGGAAAAATTCATATTTCACTATACAGTGTCCAAACGACTTGAAAATTCAACCACATGCTGATCTCAGGTTTATGATTCCACATGCAAAATTTCACATTTTCCTGACTCATATCACATTACAGAAATTAAAACATTCAGTCGCATGTCATTCATAATTCAACTTGTCATGGGACATAACCTAAATTCTCATATTGGCAATTTACAGATCTGAATTTATCACATATGTTGTCATAGAAATTTTTCCGAATTTATTTCACGACATACCATTTACTGTGAATTTTGGAAATCCTACACATACTTTCTATTTCCATTGCAGTAATTACAATAATCATATGAACATGGATAATTTCTCAAATTCACAGGTATAAACTGACACATGTACACATGGGGTAGAAAAATCCAGGGCAATTAATCCTCCAAAATCATATAGACAGTAAGTAATCATGCGTACCTTTTTCCCAACATGCATTCGATAAATCCAACAATTCATGCCATCCCAGAAAATCACAGAAATTTCCACACACATCACATTAGTTATTTACATAACATATAAAATTTACACTATATCCTCATGCGTCAAAGTCCGAAAAATAATTACTTAAGGCAGAACAGTTCACTGTTCTGCACTGAAGAACTTGGCGGCAGTGTCTGGCCGTTCAAAGAGATGGACGGCAAGATCGCCGGACGTTCACTGGAGATCTTGGCGTCAATGCATTGACGCCAAGTTCCTGTCTGTGCAGAAACACAGACCGAACTCCAAACAACAAGGAGAATGGGGGATCTAGGACATGAGGTAAAATGTGTAAAAATGAGAAAAACCTACTAGACAACTACAGGGACGATGTGTGTAGGTTACTTGCCTTTCTAAAAACCTCCAAAGGGATCTATGTTGCTGTTGAAGCTCTCCTTGGGCAGTCCCAAGAAGCCTCCAAAACACCACTACTCCGGGTTCTTGGTCGATGCAGATGCTAAACCAGTGGTGGGGAAGCCTTCTCCTTGGTCCCCTCTAGCCTCCAGTTGCGATAGAACGCCGGATGAAGCTCCAAATCGTCAGGTCAAGGCATGCAAAGTCCAACTTCCTCCCAGCTTGCTAGGTTTTCTCTCCTCTTTCCACAGAGCCAAGAGAGGGCTGAGGGTTGAAACAGGGGTTTGTATATAGAGGAGAGGAGCTCTCCTCTCACGCAGGTCGGATAAGAGGGTTTTCAGACCATTGGAGACAGCTCCCCAATGGGTGAGCTAGCTTGCTCCCGGAATTCTGGGCTCTGCAACGTATGCAGGTCAGAGAAGTTGGCGTCCACATCGCTGGACGCTGGGGTTAGTGTTGGCGTCCAGATGGTTGACGCCGACACCACATCGACGTCTGTTGATATTGACGCCAATTTGGCCTTCGGCCAGAACTCTAAAACATGCAGAAACCAGTACATCTTATACCTATATGTCATATGTATACTATTAGTACACACTACCATCATATCCTCGTACATTATTTACATCTAATTATACACATGCATGCACTAGTATACTAACTAGTACCTACGTAGATATTTACATACGTATATACACAACATGAATTATTTACATGCAATACAAAAATGCAACAAATTTCGAGGGCCTTACACCGACCTACTTCCAAGGCACCGGATCGTCGTCCTAACCATGCCCCTATCAAGCAAGTGTTCAGCCGACCCGAGGCCTCGGGGAGGATGGACAAGTGGGCTGTCGAGCTCGGCGAATTCGACATCTCGTACAGGTCTCGGGTTGCCATCAAAGCTCAAGCCTTGGCCAATTTCATCTCCAAAGGTACGGCGAGGCTGCCCGAGCCGGAGGAAGTCATCAGACATTGGCTAGTGTACGTGGACGGGGCGTCCAACTCCCAAGGCAGTGGGGCTGGCGTCGTCTTACAATCTCCATACGGCCTCGTCCTAAGGTACGCGATTCGGTTTGGTTTCTCTGCTTCTAATAACGTAGTAGAGTATGAAGCCATCATCTCAGGACTCAGGATGGCTAAGAACCTGGGAGCGACGAAAGTCCGAGTCCACAGTGACTCCCAGCTGGTCGTCAGCCAAGTCTCGAAGGAGTTTGAAGACAAAGAAGAAAAGCTTATTTCTTACATGACCGAGGTCTGGAGAATGATGGACGACTTCGAAGCGGCGGAATTGCTGAAGATTCCCTGAGCCGACAATTCTCAAGCCGACGCACTATCTAAGTACGCAGTCGCCTCAGGATATCCATAAGAGTCCTCCGTGTTCGTAGAGGAGCTCGGCGAGCCTTCAGTAGGAGCTGCAAAAGTCATGTGCACCGAGGCCGAGCCAACGTGGATGACCCCAATCGTTGGGTATATCCGAGATGGGCAGCTCCCGAGTAATAAGGAGGAGGCCCTAAAGGTAAAAAGACGAGCACCAAGATTTTTCATGATTGGTGATGACCTCCACAGGAAGGGCTTCAGCTTCCCTCATCTGCGGTGCGTCAACCAAATACAAGCCGAGGAAATCGTCGTCGAGGTGCACGAGGGCACATGCGGGAACCATACAGGGCACGCTCTCTGGTCCGGAGAATAACTCAGTAAGGTTACTGGTGGCCTACCATGTTGAAGGATGCTGAAGAATACATGCGAAGATGCTGGCAATGCCAACTCTTCAGCAAGGTGGATCGGCAACCACCCGCCAATCTCAAGCCGCTGACTGCTCCATGGCCCTTCGCGCAGTGGGGGATGGACATCCTCGGCCCATTTCCACCAACCCCGAGCCAGAGGAAGTTCCTCATCATCGGAGTCGACTACTTCACCAAGTGGGTGGAAGCCGAGCCCCTGGCAAAGATCACCGACTCCAACGCCTGGGGGTTCGTCCGGAAGAATCTCATTTGCAGGTTTGGGCTGCCCCGGACGATCATCACCGATAACGGAAAGTAGTTCGACAATGCCAGATTTCATTGCAACTGTACAGAGTTCGGTATCAACCATCGTTTCACTTCAGTGGCGCATCCTCAAGCTAATGGGCAAGCCAAGGTGACCAACCGAATGCTCCTTGATGGACTAAAGAAAAGACTGGATGACCACAAGGGCCGATGGGTCGAGGAACTCCCCCATGTCCTGTGGGCATACCGAGCGACTCCCCGCGAAGCCACTCAAGAGTCCCCTTTCGCATTAGCCTTCGGCGTGGAAGCAGTCACCCCAGTGGAGCTGCTCGTACCCTTAGGAAGAGTTCTGGGGTTCGGCCGCGAAGATAACGATTGCTCGTTACAGGCTGAGCTAGACCTGATAGAAGAATGATGAGACAAGGCAGCAGTCAAAGTCGAAGTCTGCCAGCGGAAGATGAAGACAAGATTCAATAAGGCTGTAAGGCCTCGCCGCTTCAACATGGGAAGCCTCGTCCTCTGGAAGCTCTCCGTTTCAGATCCTAGGTCGGCGGTAGGAAAGCTGTCGCCTACTTGGGAAGGTCCTTATCGCGTGATTAAGAACTCGGACAAGGGGCCTATCGCTTGGCTAACCTAAACGGCTTGACGATTCCAAGAACATGGAACGTCGAGCATCTCCGATGTTATTATCCCTAAATGAAGAAGTTGAAATAAAGATTGTTCGACCACCTGCACTCGTCTTTTAGGCCTTCTTCGGCCTTTAGAGCTCTTACGCGAGGTCGCTTTGGCACTCCAAGCTCCGACCACGGGGTCGCTTCGGCACTCATCTTTTAGGCCTTCTTCGGCCTTTAGAGCTCTTGCACGAGGTCACTTCGGCACTCCGAGCTCCGACAATGAGGTCACTTCGGCACTCGTCTTTCAGGCCTTCTTCGTCCTTTAGAGCTCTTGTGCGAGGTCGCTTTGACACTCTGAGCTCCGACAATGAGGTCGCTTCAGCACTCGTCTTTCAGGCCTTCTTCGGCCCTTAGAGCTCTTGCGCGAGGTCGCTTCAGCACTCCAAGTTAAATGTACGCTACGTTGATAAATCCTAAACGAAGTCGCCCCTAGGCTCCAAACAATCGACGCCCCCGACCCGACACGGCTCACTCAATTCGTTAATAGAACCTAACACGATGAAAATGCGGCCCCATCCGAGAACAAAAACTTTAGTTATATTCATTAAAACGGCCGGAAGGCCGGCGAAAGGAGGATTACAAAGCTTGATGGGTCGCAAGGAAGATAAAGAAGGATAGGGCCCGGCGGCCGGAAGAACCGAGGCCGAGGTCTCTGTATTGGCAGGAGCAACAGCGGCTGACGCAATGTCCTCGTCGCCATAGTCACCCGGGGGCTGCACTGAAGATAGATCCAGCTCGGGGAAGGCCTTGCCGACTGCCACCAAGCAATGCTTGTAGCCGTCCACGAACAGACCATTAATCTGGTCAAGGTGCACCTCGGACTTGGTATACTCGACCACAACCTTCTGGCGCTCCTCAGCTATGATCGGGCCACTTCTGCCTTTGTTTTCTCGTGGGTCGCCGCCTCGGCCTCCCGAGCTGCCTTCTCCTTGGCCAGCGAAGCCTTGAGTTCTTCCAGAGCCTTCGCGAAGGAAGCGTCCCATTCCTCCAATTGCCTGGCCCGAGCAGCTTCAGTAGCAATCGAGCCCTCTAGTTTGGCGCTCTCTTCCCGAAGTCGGCGACTTCCTTCTCCAAAGAACGCACGCGACTCTCGGCTAACGTCCAGATCTGATCCATCCGACGATGAAGCGTCACGAACGTGCCCAACTGCTGTTGAAGGGCTCGGAACACCTCTTCGATGAGGTCGACGGTCTTCATCGAGGCCGCTCGGGAGGTAGCATCCGCCGGGGCTGATGCCTGACCCCACTCCAAGGGGCTCGACCCTGACGGTTGAGGCAAGGGGGCAACCGGGCGACTTGGTGGAGGAGCAGCACTTGACGAACCACCTTCGATCAGCCGCGGCCGCTTCGGTGGTTTCTCCACCTCCCGAACTGCGGGGGCTGAAGGAGGGGCCGCCACAGCAGAAGGAATTGGAGGCTCCACGATCTGAATATCAGCCTCCTCGGCGGGGCGCTTCTCTCGAGCCGTTTTCTTCTTCCCCCGGCCGGCAGCAAAGCGTTGGGTGGCAAGGGACCGGCAATCCACCAGCTCAACCATAGCTGTCAAGAAGCAAGGCAACACAGAGTCAGTCAACTGCGTTGAAACGTAGAATTGCAAAAGAAGTCCTCCTAAAAAACGTCAGACCTATATCGGCCCACCGAATTAGCTCGAACAGGTCGGCCAAGGGTTCTCGCAAGTCGGGTATCGACACCGCCTGCAGCGAGTCGAAGTTCGAGAGCTCAGCATCGCTCATATCGGCAGGTGGCCGGAAAGCCTCGTCTTGGGGATTGATGGCCGACCAGGCGGTCGGGAACTCCCACCCTTCCAAGCTGTGGATGAAGCAAAAATCCTCTTCCAGTGATGAATAGAGGAGGGGAAACGCCCGAGGAAGTGGTGACTATCCTAGACGATATGAATAGCCAACCCCGAGACTTTGAGGGAAAAGCAATAGAAAAAGGCGGATACTAGGCTGAACTTCGGCCATGGCGCATGCTACCAAAAAACTGACGACCGACCTCCAAGAATTCGAGGCTAGCTGGGAAGGAGCGACTTCTAGGTACCACAAGAGATGGACCAAAAACTGATGAAGGGGGTATCAGAAGCCAGCTTTGACCAACTCCGAGTACAAGCAAAACCCGTTCTCCATCGTGTAATGGGCCCGAAGGTTGTCCGAGGCATACACGGAGAAATCGGGAGGAAAGGTGATCCCCGGATGATTTGTGATCCTGTCAACGGTCGCTTGGTCAATCTCTGTGATGGCGTAGCCACGGAGTCGGCCGCTTTGCGCACGCCAGAAGACGGAGCGGAAGAAACCTTGGGCACGTACGCCCCAAGGGTTACTATGGGATCAGCCTCGCTCTCCCCCACCGCCGGCCTGGCGTCTGAAGGCGCCACCGGAGCGGAGGACAGGAGAGAAGAAGAGGGATGAATCAGAGTACCCTCGGAAGGAGAATACCCCGTGGAGGAAGCGGAAGGTGACCGGGAAGAAGAAGGCGAGCCCATGGCTTACCTCTGGGAAGGAAGAGATCAAACGAAGGTTGCCGACTGGAAGCTCGACAAAAGATGCTTGGTCACTCCATCGTAACTCGGGAAGTAGGCTGCTAAAGATGCTGAAGCTCGCGCGCGCGAAGGGTCCTATTTCGCTACCAACGACGCTATTTATAGGGTCCAGAGGCAATCTCGATCCGACGGACACCAATCGTCACCGCTCTGAAGCGTCGCGATTGACCCACGTGTCGCCATTCTGGTAGTCAACAAGCCATGAGCACGGATCGCAATCGCGGGGGAATGTTCGGGAGTCGAGACGTCGATGGGAATGCCCGTCACTTCGAAGGCCGCCATGATTGCGGTCAGAAATCGAGGCGGCTCTCCGCTCCAAGTGGTGTCATAAACGTCAGAAGTCACATCTTTCCAGCGGCCGTTGGGTCTTTTCGTGATCATGACAGCGCACAACATGATCGGCGGAAAGGTATACGTCGGAGTTGATTATAGGTGTTAACACCTTCTCCTCGGCTCGTAACGAAGCCCCGAGCAGAAGCTGGGGGGCTAGTGATGGGTCAATACTCGGCGATTTGGCTCGTCAGTAAGTTCATCGCCGAAATTGGAACCAAGCCGAGTGATCCGAACTACCTAGAGCAGAGGTAAGTCGGCACCGCACTGATATCGGGGGCTCGGCCCGAAAGGCGTCCTCGGCAAGTGACATCCCCGAGGAATATAACGGATTCGTAAGATCAAATTCCCTGGCACGCCGAGCTGTTAGGCAGGCCGAGTCCGCTCAGTCCTTTCCGAGGATGCGCCGCCCCAGACTCTATTTATCAGAGCTCGGGCAACCTTCGCGGGAAGATCTATTTACGGAAAGGCCCGAAGATCACGGACCACGTCTAATAACTGCTCCAGCACGATGATTATGGAAAGGCCCATTAGTGGCAAGACATCCCGAGGGTCACGACTGCAAGCCATCCGTAATAACAACCCACTAATTCAGTCAACTAGAATCTCGGCTAATACCGGAGCATGTCTTCGACCCACTTACCATAACCATGCTGACGGAACCACTATAAAAGGAGGAGACATCCTCCACGCAAAAGGTAAGCAATTTTGAGTCTAGAAACTCTGTTACTTTGACCTTCGGAGATTAACTTGAGCGTCGGAGTTCTTTCCCACCGAGGTGACTCGGTGGGTTTGCAGGAGCGAGCCCGGGTGGCGGACGCGTGCCGGATGTCTTTCCTTGGGGGCCACTCAGCTTAGGCCGACCTCGTTGCTCTGACAGTAATAGTTAGCAATCTCCCGTTGGTGCTCTTGTAAACCATTCTCCTGTGAAGTGGTTGAAACACGGGCCTTGTTTAATGATGTTGAATTATTCCTCTCAGTCTCAGTAGAAATCCCTTTTTTAGATGTACATGGATTTTTTTTTTTTTTTTTGGTAAAAGATCACAGGATCGGCGAACCAACTAAGTGCACTACTCCCAGAGGGAATAGTGTGCTCTCCCCTGGTGCGAATCACTGTGCTAGAATATATATATAAGAAAAAAGTGATGATACAAATCCATCGGGCATACCCTGCCACACAGTCCGTACAAAGTCAATGAAACCAAAACAAAACCACCAATACAAAGAAGTAAACCACCCAACAAATACATCAATGCCGGCGAAAAACTAGGCAAACCAGCCTTGTCAACTAAGATAGCCCCACGAGCAGGACGTGGCAAAGAACTCAAATCACTGAAAACCGAACTAGATGTGGTAGAGCAAGCATGATTAGCCAAGGAGTCCGCCGCCTGGTTACCCTCCCGAAAGATGTGCTTGAACTGTGGCGGCATCAAATGTACCATGTGGAGAAGCCCACGCCACCAGGGAAAGACGCCCAGTGGGGAATCGGCCAGACCCAATAGCCTGAAGGGTGGTAAGAGAATCCGAATATAGACCGAGATATGAATCCTACGCCTCAAAGCCAACCGAAGACCATCATAAACAGCACGAACCTCAGCAACAGTACTGCTGCCCAGACCATATAAATAGCAAACCCACATATGAAACTGCCATGCACGTCTCGAATACAACCCCACCTCCACAGATACCCGGATTGCCTTTAGAAGCACCATCAACATTCAAACAATAGCTTTGAATAGGAGGGATCCATCTCACCTGAACGGGCATTTTAGTAGTAATCAGAACATTGAATCATATAGCTGGAGGGTGGCGGCCTGGGAATAGGAGAGAGACCCAGAGAACTTGGCCAACGCCATGATGGAACGGGCGGCCGCCAAAGTAGATGTTTTGATAGAGGTAACAGAAGGAAGGACACCCTCCATCCGAGCACGACACCTGGACTTCCAAAGTTCCCAGAGCATAAGAATAGACGTAAATAATCCAGCAGAGTGTAAGGGCGACTCATAGAAGATCCTGATAAGATACTCCATAACCTGATCGAAATACAAGCACTCAGTTCATGTTGGCGCAGAGAAGGGGGGCTACCCAAGACCATAAATCCTGGAAATAACACTGGAGACAAATAAATGATCCAGGCTTTCCTGCTCATGAAGAGTACAACAAGCACACTTAGAGGCAAGCGGGATACACACTCCATAATACGAGAATCAACCGGACCGCCCGATGAAGCAACTTCCATGCAAACATTGCAGCACGAGGAGGAATAAGATGAGTCCATAACTTTAGCCAAGCACTGCGAGAAATACCAGAGGCAGAAGCAAACAAATAAGCCGATTTGACAGTAAATGCACCGTGAGGAGTAGGAGACCAAATAAACTTATCCGGCTGATCCGAGAGAAGATCCCGAATCTGTGGAGAGATAGTGAGAAAAGACCAAACAGGATGAGCACATCCAATACCACCTCTCTAACCGAAGCACAAGGTGACTGGATGGGAACAGAGCCAGGCAAGGCATGAAGTAGGTTGTATCACCAATCCAGGTATCCTGAAAAAACTTAACCATTGTACCTTCCCCACCAATCCACCTCATATTAGCCAAAATAACCTCTTTAGCTTTAATGAAGATACCCTTAGAGATACCAAAAGGAAAAGGAGAATTAATCTCACTGAGATGGGAATTCGACAAAAACCTGCTTTTGGCGTAAGAAGACCAAAGAGAATGACCATGCAAGATATTCCATATTTGCTTGGCCGCCATAGCCACCTGTAGAGTATGTAAGTTCCGGAAATTCAATCCACCCTCAATATACGGCTTTTGCAGCGTGGACCATGCCACCCAGTGGCGCCTACGCTCACCATCCCCACTCTGCCAGAAAAAGTTAGCACAGATGCGATCTAATTGAGAGATAATAGTTTCAGGAATAGAAATTGAACTAGCCAAGTACACAGGAATACTCAAAAGGACAGAACGGATAAGAACCGCTGCCCGCCTGGGAGAGAATTTGGCACGCCAACCAGAAAGCCTCCGAGTAAAAGACTCAACCAGAAACTTGAAGTCTTGAACAACCAACCTGCCAGCTTTCAAAGGGCTGCCCAAGTATTTAATAGAACCAGACTATGGAGAGAAATCGGTAACAGAGAAGTCCGAGACATCAAACCTGGAGGTGATTTTTCTGATAGATAAAAACAACTCTTGTGTGCATTCACTTGGGCCGAACTACATTCATATGCACGAAGAAAGCGCAGTAACACTCTCACACCTTGGATTTCAGCATTCATGAAGATCAGCGTATCATCTGCATAGAGGAGATGCGAAACCCGCAGGACACCTCTGGGTCGGTGAAATATTTAATGAAGCCATTGCTGAACAGACTGGACAAGCCACGACTAAGAACTCAGAGGCAAAATGAAAAGAATTGGAGCCAATGGATCACTTTGTCGAATGCCCTGGTTGATTTGAAAAAACCAGAAATTGAACCATTAAAAATAACTGATGACCAACAGTTGGATAGAAGCATACCAACTAGAGAGGTGAACCGTGTGGAGAAGCCAAATTTTTCATGACCTGCAAAAGGAAATCCCACTCCATGCGATCATAAGCTTTAGCCATATCAAGCTAAACATGATATTATGACCACGAACTTTACGATTATATCCCTTAAGATATGACGAGCCAAGGCCACTTTTCCAGAATAGACCTCCCCTTCACAAAGGCACTCTGGTTATCAGAAATGATAAGCGGCAACAAAGGAGTGAGGCGAGTACAGAGAATCCGCGAGATATTTGAACACAAAGTTGCATAAGGTGATAGGACGAAGTCACCAAAAGTACGGGGCACATCCAACTTAGGAATGAGAGTGATAAGAGAGGAAGAAAAAACCCTTAGGGAGACAAAACCCTGCAAAAAAACCTTGCGTCGCAGCAATGACATCTTCACCAATAATATCCAGCAATGAGTAAAAATGACCCAGAAAACCATCTGGACCAGGAGCACTATTACCGTTCATTTCAAAAACGGAGTTCTTGACTTCCTCAGTAGTGGGTGATAAGCATAAACTAACATTTTGTTCTGGTGTGATGATAGAAGGAATACAGAAAGCAGATTAGGATCGACATCATGATGTTCAGAAGATAGTAATTTTTCGAAAAAGCTGCTGCTTCTGCCTTAAGGAGATCCTGATCGAACACCAATCTTGCATTGAAGAATTTAAGCCTGTGAATATAATTTTTTTTCCTGTTGCATTTAACCGTAGCATGATAGAAAGAAGTGTTTCGATCACCACTAGCCAGCCAATCAACTCGGGCCTTTTGTTTCAGAAAATTTCCTCCCTTTCATGGCCAAATTAAGCCGAGCATTAGCAGCAGAAAGGGCGAACGATTACCTGCAGACAGGCAACTGTCAAATTCCTGCTGCAATCTTGCCACTTCAAAAGATGTACATGGATTAATATAAACGCACCAGGTAAATATGTGGATCAAAGTACCTTCTAATTATGGTCTTCACCAGCCATCAAAAAAGTATAATCAGCTAAAGTTAAATCTAATTAGAGTTAAATAATAGTATCCCTACTATTTTTATTTATTAGTATTATATATATATATATATATTTGCATAATAGAACTGCAAAAATAGTTCACTACACGAATATGAAACACCCTTTTTGAAGAGCCAGGCTTGGAGGATCCTCCGCTCATTATGGACTACCAGGATCCGATGTGGTACCTCAGAAGATTTTGGCCAAACGAGGGGCCAGAGCATGTTGATCTGCTGGGGAATGTAATCTCGCAGGAGATTTTCTAGATTTGCAGGCAGGATGTTGATGGGTTTTCAAACCCCTTAGGGTCTGTTTTTTCCTGTAAAACCTCATAAGAAATGTTTTCCAGAAAAACTCATGAAATTAGTCATTTGGTTGATGGAAAACTTGAACCATGAAAATATTTTCTTAAAAATTTCGGATTTTGGCATCTGAGAAGAAATCCCAGAAGCCGTTTTCGGCCCACAAAAATGGACGGCACCCAGGTGGGTTTTGGTCCAGTCGCCGACAGCACCGTCGCTGTAGTCACCTCCCCTACCCCTTCTTCACAGTCACCTCTGGACGAATCCTTCCTCTCCCTCACCTCCTCTACCCCCTTTCTCCACAGTCACATCTCCCTATAGGCTCCTCCACCTTCGCACCCACCACCAGTCAGTACCGGCGCCGCTCCCTCACTAGCGGCGATGGAACAAGCGTCATTTGCTTCATCCCATCTCTCCACGGCCAACGACATCGTCTTCTCCGGCTTCTTGCAAGAGACCAACGAGGTGCTTCTGCCATCAGTCTACTTTGCCCCCAGCACCTCTGCGGAATCGAAACCGTCGCCGTCCTCCTCCGGCCGCCGCCCTCCACTGGATATCCGCAAAACACAGGCACCCAAGGTCGAGTGGACCGCAACCGCACCGGAGTACGTGGAGCAACAACCTGTGGCGGACGCGAGGGACTTTATCTTGTCTCTCTGTTCACCAGTTTCAATGTTGGAGAGAGAGAGAGAGAAGACAGAGAGAGATTCACGTGCCTCAAGATGTAAATGGGTTTCACTCCATGTTCATGTGATCAGAAGATTCAGAACTCCTCTCTTCACCGGCAGATTCTTGTGACACAATTCAACTGCGAATTCATAGAACGCCTTCCGCTTTGTAAGAACCCGCATCAGGAATCCGTAGGGATCACAAGAATTGAAGTAGAACAAAGGGAGGGAAACAAAAATGAGAGATTGGGGAAGAAATGTCTCTCGTCTTTGTAAGCAACGACAAGACAGATGAGTAAAACAATCAGCACAACCCACAATGTCCATTACCAGCGCAAGGCGAGGCCCCTACCCAGTATTGGAATTATAGTGAACAGAGTCATAGATTTGAAACAACAGATCAAAGCCATATATATATATGGAAGTTCTTCCCCATAAAAAGGAGATAGTTTTGTAATTTGCACAGTAAAATATGCCCCTATCTGCTCACAAACGAAGCATCATCACACCAACGAGTGCTAGAAGGAAGTAGCCCACAGTGCCGACATCGACGCGGCAGGAGGAGGACCCGTCCGACGAGTTAGCGGACCTCGGGGACGACGACCCACCCACCTTCCCTGCCGAGGGTGCCAAATTCGAAGGCTTGGTGAGGTCCGGAGCCAGCGCCGGAGCGGGAGTTGGGGGCGAGGCGGCCCCAAAGATGGCCACGGGGAGGAGCACATTCTTCAACTCGTACACGGCCACGGGATCCGTCGAGATCACGCTAATGCTGATCCTGGGGTTGGCCCAGCCGGAGTCGACCCAGACGAGCCCGGAGACGTCGGAGAAGTTGAGGGTGTACTACCCGCCGGAGAAGGTGGTGACGGGATTCCTCTGGCATTTCTTCGCCGTCGACTAGTGGGCGCTGGGGGTACTGGCCTACGAGATGCCTATGGCCGCACCCCCTTCTGCGCAGAGGTGGCACGGCTGCCCTTCCTCACGTCCTGCGAGAACGACGATGAGGAAAAAAATATCAGAAAATGTTTTATTAACAACCAAATGTAATTACGATTTTCATTTTCGTGTAAAATTTTTTCATGAAAAGTTTTTTTCCTATTAAAATATTTTACATGTAACTAAATAGACCCTAGACAGAGACCTCTGTAGGGGACTGCTATTTTGGTTTGATTCACAGTCTCATTTGTTTCTTGTTTCTTTTATCTGCTTTGTTTGTTGTTTTGATGTTCTGTTTCTCTGTTTGTGTCTTTTTTTCTGTAATATTTTTAGTTTATGCAGCTTTGAGTGGAGCTTCCTGGCTCCTTTCAATTACCAACAAAATATTAAACTTTCAAACCCTACTGTCTTGATTTACGAGTATAAAGATAAACATTACTGCAAAAATAGTTGCTACACGAACATAACCTTCAGGCGTGCCTCTAAACTTGCATTTTACGCGGTAAGATTATTTCAATGTATACCTACATCTTTACGCACAAGAAATAAAAAACAATATATATGTTACCAACATTATGTTTACAGTTATCGGTCTGAAATCAAATAACAACATTTCAACCTCTTCCCATCTCTAGGTTACTCTAAAATCACTAAAATTTTGAATCCGACCTATTGAAATCCGAGAACTTACATAGTTGAGAAATATTAAGTATCCGGACACACAGTACCAAATGTCTAGACGCCAAGCACAAGACCGATGGGATCCACCCAAGGAGCATGGGTCCCACAACAAGTGCTTGTCCCCGGTGGATATTTGGCACCCCTAGAACTTCTCTAGATAATTTCGCTGACCAAACTGTGTGCCCATCGCCCACACAACACATCCGTGATTCGACCAGGCCACCATCTCGTCATGGAGACCGAGAGCCCACACTTGTGAACAAGATGGCTAGGTACAAAATACTGCACCATCTTCCACAAAAGGGCATATTTATCCTTATAATACTCTCCATTACATATTTATTGGTGCTGTGGCCCGGCGGCACTTGGATATATAAACGCAAGTGGAGGATATATAAACACCCCACACCCCCCCCCCCCCCCCCAAAAAAAAGACAAAAAAAAAAATCCTGATTTCAGGTGCTAGCTTACGACAAGGTTTGAGTTCAGACCCAGGTCATGCGAAAGTGAGAGGATGAGATTTTTGGCTCCTTTTCTCATGTTTCAAGTAGAACATGAAGACATGGGTTGAATAATATGTCATATGATTTGACATTGTAAGACTGAATCTTTTATACAATAACTTTAAAATAAAAAAATAAAGAAATACTAGATTAGATGCTACTTTGAACTGCTAAGCTCTCCGCTTAGAACTGTATCTACTATCCACCCAAACGACCCATCTTCTTGTCCGTTCTAAATATAAGAGAGTGGACTTCACAACACAGCATATACTGTAGAACTTGCCCCCTTATGTCTAAGACGAGTAAGAGGACGAACTTTTGAGTGGGCACAATACTTTCCGCTCCGCTTATTGTCTGATCTAAATTACAAGAGAAGGTTCAACTTAAGTTCGATCGACGCTACTCATCTTGGAAGTACATAAGTTTCATCTCTCAAATAAAAGTGGATCCATTTCTCGAATCAGATGACTTCTGAGGTAAGAGTCACAATGTCACTAAAGACAAAAGGTTTTTGGTGAAATCGGTGACAGCCACACCGAGAGAGACTTAAAATTTATATATGCATATGTACAAGAGATACAACGGTGGAGATTTAGCAAATCTCCTCGAGAATAGCAATTAGTTATAAGTATATATATATATATACTAGTTGGACACCCGTGCGATGCACGGTTATTTTTCAAACATGTATTAAGTTGAAATAAATATATAATTTATAAAATTAGATTTGGTACTATCATTATTGATAATAATAGAAGAGAGTACTAACATAAAAAATATATATAACATATAAAAATATAACATTCTATCTATCTTAAGTTGAAGAACATATAAGAACATAATTTGATGTAATAAAATTATTAGTTATAAAATGAATGAAATGTGAGAAAATAATTTTTGATATAGTACATTTTTTTGTAATGTTGTTCGATATCACATACATTGTCAAAATTCTAAGATTGTTCATCTTCTTTTCTATTGTTTTGACAATCAGATTGTGATATGCAATGTCTTGCAATCAAGTGAGAATATAAACATAGAATTATGAAGTAAAATATATAATTTATATTTTATTAGTTGAACAAATTTTGTAAAAAATAACATTCCAAATTGTATGATAAGACTTTGTACATTTGAACTGGCAATGAAATCTTCGATCAAATTTTCGTCATTAGACATCATCATCACTGTGTAAATTGGTTAATTTAATTTTCTTGTAGATTGTAAATAGTTAAAAAATATGTACATCAATAAAACAACTCAATATTTAAATTTATCAAAATAGGGACATTCATATGGGGCTGCCGGTTCTTCTTATAGCTAACGTGACATCATTTCTTAACTACGAAATTAATTTCAATTTTCTATTCAAAATTTATTCTTATATTAAAATATATTTGTATATTTATATACATATATATATTGAAGGAACAAATGGGAAAAGATGGCAACAGTAAAACAAATGCACATACCCATGCACACTTTACTTAACTCAACTGTCCTTGCATACCATTTCATTTTCCTTGAAAATGGATAGAGTAAAAATGTCTTACTACAAAGAGCACTGGGAGGTTTCTGTCCTTGAATGTGAAGATTGACAGGTATAAAGTACTTCGTTTATGAATGGATGTAATGATGCATTAGGCAAAAGTAGTAGTGATTTTAGCTGCATGATAGGGTATACACATGTCAACATTTTCATGGCATAAAAAGGAACTCTTACTACAAACAAAGAGAAGGGCAACTGCTACATTTAAAAATGAAAGGAGGCCTCTGATTAGCTGATTAATGTTTCAACATGTCATGCAAGCAGTGTCAAAATTCACATGAATCAAATAAAATTGAATAGAAAAGTTTAGAGATATAGCTTATATATTGTCTGTGAGATGCCACTTACTGAGTTTCTCTGGTTCCCTCTAACCAATGACAAAGAAAATGGAGGAAGGTGATAAGAAATAATAGATTAACAGTAAGTCTATTTCTACATAGGCATACATAATTGAGCAGAGAGAGAACAGAACATATATAGATTAATAAATTGGGGTACCACTACATCACATCACCCTACGATGGTCAGTGGTGCAATAATGTGTTTGGCGAGCAGCAGGTCACCAGTCGGATCCCAGACCCGGCACACATTAGTATGTATAATTTTTTAATGATATATTTTTTATATATAAAAAAACTATAAATTGAAAAATGTCATCTTACAAAATCCAATTTTAAAATAAAAATTTAAAACTAAGAAGAAAAAATAAATAAGCGTAATCTACTGTTGCGCAACAGTAACTATAGTGTAGGTACTGTTGCGCTATAGTAGCTGCAATAGTTCAGTTGCTTCTGTGCGAATAGTGCAGTTGCTTCTGTGCGAATAGTGCATTGCTTCTGCGCCGTAGTGTGAAACGGCAGGGACGATGGAACCGCCCTGTGCAGCGACGCGCCGTGCTCGATCAGGATCTCTACCACCTCCGCACGGGAACATCACCCTATGCAGCGGCGTCCATCCATCCTAGTCCTGTAGTCGACCGCGGCGCCACGGGCCAGGCAGCTCCTCACCCCACCGGCGTCGCCTAGCACAGCCATGCGGTGGAGTAGGTCGTCCAGCCGGAGGAGGGCGAGGAGGGGACGGGAGTTGTTGTGGTCGCAAGCGGCGTCCACCGCCAGGTCGAAGGGCGTCTTCCTCGAGTCGGCGGTGAGGTCATACTTGGTGGTGTAGGAGCAGCACCCCAAGTAGGGTGAGTAGCTGAGCTAATCAGCTAACCAAAGGAGGATGTTCGCCCCAGGGAGATGTCGCTGATGCCCACGATGAGTTCTTCCAGATTCTCATGGTCATCCAGTGCCACCGCACTCGTCCTCCATTCCTCCGCGTCCAAAGCAGTCGCATTCGAATCATTATCTGCTGGCAACGGCATTCCAACACTCTCTTCAGCTGCCACTCGAACTGCACCTCGTCCTCCTCGTCCTCGTCCCCATCCTCCTCGGTCACGTCCAGCTCTCACACCCTGAAGATGTCCCTGGTCAGATACACCTTGCCCACTTCCTTGCCCGCCAGGATGGAGAATTCGTCCTCTCCATCTCCGTATGCCTCCGGTTCTTCCCGGTACTCGTTGCCTATGACGAAGGCGGCGGCGTCCAGGCCCCAGTTGCTTCTACTGCTGGTGCTTCCTTCTTCTGTCCCCTCGAACTGATCCGCCACTGCGGATGGCCCCTCGCCGGCATAAGAGGCCGTAGGTGACGACGCCTCCTCCCCAGTTACAGCATATTCAACTTCATACGTCATCAGCTCATCTCCTGAAGCGTCCACCCCTGATGCTCCCTCCCCCCCCGCCATTGACGTGCGCCGACGACTCCACCTTCTTCTTCTTCTCCTCGTGGGTCGCAGTAGCATTCTCGGAGGCAGAATAAGCAAGGGCGTCGATGAGCTCCTTGGTCAGGGCGGCCCAGGCATCATCCGACTGGTAGTCGCTCCGGCCTTCGCCGCTAGCGGGGCCGTTGACGCCGTCCTTCACCAGACAGGAATCCACCCAAGCCGCGTCCTCTGGAGAGATATCTTGCTCGACCTCGGCAGCCGGGGCTCCCCCTGCCATGTCGAAGCCAAAAACGGGGTCGGCGTCTCGCCAGTCAGCGGCATCTATGCTTGTTGGCAGCCCCACCATCCTCCTAACCAAAGGAAAGTCAAAAAAAAAAAAAAAAACTATCTTGAGGGAGCCAATCAAAGCAAAACAACTCCGAGGGAGAGCATGCAGATGCAGCCTTGGAGAGGAGGAAGGTGGTGTCGAGGGTCAATTAAGCCGCCGTCGGTGGGGACGATGAGGAGAGGCAGAGAAGGGCGTAAGGGCCGATGAAATAGATGGGAATGCGAATGAAGACCTGCGTGCAGGCAGGGCCGGAGAATAGGCTGAGGAGGTGGGAGGGTGAACGTGGCCGCCTCGTGGGCGTTCAGCAGGGCCAGCGCACCTCCCAGGCTGTGCCCGGTGACGGTGAGACCCACAACCTCTCCCTGGGAGCAGTTAGTCTCCACCAGCCGTCGGGTCTCCTCCATGGCATGCTGGGAGCGAGGGTGGCACGGGTGAGGCTGGAGAGGCAGTGAGGAGGCTGGGCCACGGGGCATGGGGACGAGGACGAGGACGAGGCAAGCAGAGAACGCAGGCGCGGCCTGAAGGGGTCACAGGCATGCACTGGCGCAGCAGGCTGTGTAGAGGCTTTGGCGATGGGTTTGAGATCGTAGAGAAGGCAAATAAGAGGAAGAAGAAGAGAAGAAGGAGGCATAGAAGGCAGAGCGGCGTCACGTGCGGGCGGCGGCCCCTTCAACTTCTTCTTCGAGAACTGGAGCGGCGTGATTGCAAGTTACATGCATGAAAAATTTTTAGGAGAGAGAGTAAAAATAATTTGAAATAGAAAATTTCTCTACTTGTCACGTGGTTAGAAAACCGTAGGGGCGCTACAGAGGCATTGAAAGGTTTAAGGTAGTAAAAAAAATTTGAATTCAAATTTAAATTCAGAGAAAGGTGGAGAAAAATTAATCTAGTGCTGACAGGTGTCTGTAGATAAATTTTGGCGGGAAATAGGAAACTCTGTTTTAATATTATAGTATAGATAGCAGTACAGAATAATATCCCTAGGATGAGTAAGTAGGCACCAGTCCTGCCCGTAGATGATGCATGCCGTCCTAACGAGAACAGATCATGCAAATTGTGTTGTATCATGATCTGTATCCTTAACGCACCCCCTCAAACTTGGCGTAGGAATTAAGACAGAGCCCAAGTTTACTTCGTAAGCATATGAATGTATCTCGAGCTAAAGGTTTGGTAAGTAAATCAGCTAGTTGGGATTGAGAGGAAACAAACCGAGTGATGAGAGTACCTTGAGCGACTTTTTCACGAACGCAATGATATTCTAACTCAATGTACTTAGTGCGAGCATGGAACATTGGATTTACAGTTATATACAGAGCACTAAGGATGTCACAAAAGAGTTGAGAAGGTTGAGGAAGGCAGACACCAAGGTCACAAAGTAGTGACTGTAACCAAACAAGTTTAGCAGTGGTAGAGGCCATGGATCGATACTCTGCTTCGGTGCTTGAACGTCCCAGTACTATAGGTTGTTTCTTGGCACTCCAGGTTATGCAATCACTGCCAAGTAATGCGCAGAAACCTGTAGTAGAGCGCCGTGTGATCGGACAACCCGCCCAATCCGTGTTTGAGTAGGCATAGAGATCTAAGCTAGATTGGGAATATAATTGAAATCCATGGGCGCTAGTTTGCTTGATATAACGCGAAATACGTTTCAAAAGTTGGAAATAACCAACTGTTGGAGCATGCATGAATTGGCATATGTAGTTGACACTATAATTTATATCCGGACGAGTGAAAGTGAGATATTGAAGGGTACCACACCTAGACTTGTATAGAGGTGGGGATCATGAACTATAGCAGTAGAGAGTGACCCTGATTTGACAGCCATGGGAGTAGGAATTTCCGAACACACTTCCATGTGTGATCTTTTGAGGAGATTCAAAGCATACCTTGTTTGAGAAAGAAATAGTCCATGAGAGTTCTGTTGCACATCCACACGAAGAAAGGACCGCAGTGAACCAAGATCTTTAAGAGCAAAGTGACGACCAAGGAGGGCAATGAATCTAGAGAGAAGTACATGATCATCACCGGTGAGGATGATAAGATCGACATAGAGGAGCAACAAGTACATGTCCGTGAGTGTGATAGATAAAGAGAGAGGGATCAGCTGTGTTGCAGAAGAACCCAAGGGAGAGTAAAAAATTGCTGAACCTATTAAACCATTGTCGCGGTCAGGCCATAGAGAACTTTATGTAGTTGCCAGACATAATCGGGTCTCTAAGGATCCCAAAAAATTGGAGGTTGAGGAACATAGATAGGTTCATCTAAGATCAGATGAAGGAAGGCATTTTTCACATCAAGTTGATGAATTGCCCATCCCCGAAGAAGAGCAACTGGGAGAACTAGCTAGTCGAATAGTCCCTGGTTTAATGACTGGTGAGAAGGTTTTGTGGAAGTCCAGACCAGCCACTTGATTGAATCCTTTCGAAACAAAGCGAGCTTTAAGCTTGTTAGAGGAGCCGTCACCCTTTAAATTGGTCTTCCAGATCCACTTGGTGCCAAGTATCCACATGTAAGGCTTCCAAGGGAAAAGTGTAAAGGTGTGTTGCTGAATAAGAGCGTCAACGTACCTCATCTTTCATGGCTTGGCGCCAACTAGGATGTCGCATACTTGGGTTCCGTGGGAGCAACATCGATGGAGATCTAGTGAACATGGAGCTGGGTTTGGAGACACCCACCTTCCCTCTGGTTTGCATGGAATGGAGATTGGGGGTAGGAGTGGGCGTGGTTGCAGAGGAAGATGAGGTGGGGTGGGGTGAGTGAAACGTGGTGAGAAGGTGGAGAAGTGAATGGAGGGTGTGGTTTGCTAGTATGGATAGTGTGCCTCATAAAAAATGACATGCCTCGAAATGTAGATTTTGCCAGTAGTAGGAAGCAAGCAACGATAACCTTTATGCCTGTCGTTGTAGCCCCAAAAGACGCATGCATGGGGGTCGACTTTGAATCAGCGTCATGCTTGATTAGAAGATAACATCGGCACCCAAAACTTTTAAGAATACCATAATTAATCTGGATGTTGTCCATGGAGCAGATAATATGGCGTGGAGAATGCCTTTATATATGTAGAGGTAGGTAGACGGCTAAGTAGAAATACAACAGTGGATAAGGCATCCTCCCAATATCCCGATGGAACTTTACTATGAAATATCATGGTAATTAACACCCAGTTCTCGGATAGATCGATGTTTGCGTTCAGAAACGCCATTTTGCTGCGGCGTGCGCAGACATGAAAGTTGAAGTTTAATACCAGATTCAACAAAATGTTTAAGAAGCCTATAGAGTTCGAAAAATCACAATATTGGACGACCTTGATATTTTTGCCAGATTGACGCCATACAAAGTTTTCAAATAATATAACGAAGTCAGATTTGGCTTTGAGAGGAATAAACCATGTATAGCGGGAGAAATCATCGCATAATATTTAGTGCCACTTGTAGATGTAACTGGTGCAGGTCTCCAAAGATCACACTTGATTTTGTCAAATGGTGCAGTATCAATCTTATAGTACTGGCCAGAAAATGGAAGTTTGGTTGCTTTCCCCAAATTAAGGACAACTGACACAAGAACTAGCTAGTAGACATCTTGCTTTTAATTAACTAGGTTAAAATAGATAGGAGGCGTTGGTGAGTATGTCCACGGTGTTGATACCAAGTAGCTTCATCAGCAGCTGAAGAAGGCATGGCGGAGTGGGCTTCAATTGTTGGGTCCAGAGAATAAGTAGTCCCTTTCCTCGTCCCCGCTTAAGGTTGCAAACGAACCAATAAGTTTGAACAAAAATATAAGCTCGATTCATAAACGAGTCGAGTTTGAACAGAGATATGCTCGACTCGAATACGTTCGCGAATAGCTCGTTAAGATACTCGATAATATGCTCGTTAAAATAATCGATTAGTTAATATACTCGAATTATATTAATTTCTTATTATAATATAAAAATATTAATATTATTTATTTTTTAAAATTTTTTTCTTAAGATACGAAATATTATGAATACTAAAATGTAAAAGATTAAATATGAAATATAAATACACAAATTATGAAAGAAAGGACTATAGACGAACTAATACACTCGACAAGTAGCTCGAATTCGACTCTGATGTTACTTGAATTTGACTCCTTTAGTAAAGTAAACGAGTCAAGCTCAAACAAAAATTTAAGCTCGTTTCATAAACGAGCCGAGTATGAGTAAATGTCTACTCTACTCGTTTAAACTCGTAAACAAATTCATTTAATTTTTTAATTATATAAATTATAAATATAGTTGTTAAATATTTTAAACATTATACTAAAATAATTAAACAAGTAACCTATGATGGATCTTGGGGTATGACCTTGAAATAAGATAAATTTGGATCTTATATACAATTAATTTTTTACTTGTAAATTGAATTGGGCTTATATATATATATATATATATATATATATATATATATATATATTATATATATATATATATATATATATATATATATAACTCGTAAATTTAATATGGTTCGTTAAGATACTCATTAAGAACTCGAACTCGAGAATATTTAAACGAACCAACCTTGAACAACTATTTTCAATACTCGATAAAACTCGAACTCGATTAAAAATTAACGAACAGAGTTGAATAGCATAATACTCGGCTCAACTCGACTCAGACTCGTTTGTAGCCCTACGACCCGCTGCTAGAATCTTCCCTGTTGCATTGTCCTTGATGTGAAAAGTGTCGGCCATAAACTTACAAGTGCAGAATAAGTCTTTTGTCAATTGACTAACAGAAAGTAGATTTTTTGCAATGTGTGGTACAATTGAGAACATGTTTAAAAGGTTCGGGGCATTTTTGTGAGCTGTGCGATTTCGTCCCAGACAGATTTGACAAGGATGAGATGTGGTAGAGAACTTTTTGACTGTTTTGCAGCTTAATTTTGAGTTGCAATTTTGGGAGGAACTGCCAGCCTGAGAGTGAGGTGAGAACCCACTACCTTTTGATTGAAAAGGTGTGAGAGTCTTGAAAGAGGATCCATCGATCTTTACTGCTGCGAAAATCATATCGCTGTCTGTTCGACCACCCACCCCCAGATTTAATCTTGTTACTAGCTAATAAAGGTAGGCGTAGAAGTAGGTTGAAGTTTGAAAATGTGACTATCAAAATCAATAAGTTGTGGAACAATAATTTGGTATGATTGAAGAGGAGGACGCATAGCAGTAGTACTAGTAGTAAAGGATAGATAGTCTGTGATGAATGACCTTATCTTCATCACTGAGATGAAGTATCACAATGTCACAGAAGACTACAAATATTGGTTTTTGGTGAAATCAGTGACAGTCACACCGAGAGAGACTTAACATTTATATATGCATATGTACAAGAGATACAACGGTGGAGATTTAGCAAATCTCCTCAAGAATAGCAATTAGTTTCAAATATATATATATATATATATATATATTATATAGCAGTATAGAATAATATCCCCAGGATGAGTAAGTAGGCACCAGTAAGGATACAAATGACGTAGATGTGGAGGATCATGAGCTGTATCATGATCTGTATCATTAATTAACAGTCATATCCAAAGAAGTGTGACATGATAATATTTCTCGTAGAAAATAGGGAGAATTAATTTTAGGTCCCTGACAGGGATCTGACATCAATTTCAGGTCCCTGTCAGTTTTTCCCAAGCCATGCGGTCCTTACTTTATGTAGGACTTATTTTTAAGTCCCTGCCTTTTATCCCCGTTATCCTCCTCCGTTATCTCAAAGTGTGTAACCGTTATCCCAAAAGTGTGTAAGAGTTACATATAAATCCTGTAATTATGTAACTTATCCAGTTACACATGTAACTGTGTTACCCAGTTACACATGTAAGTATGTAATTACATACTTACACAGCTACACATGAAACTATGTAACTATATAGAAATTTTATAAGTTTATAACTCTATAATTATGGCTTACCTAATTACATAGTTACATAGTTTTAGAAGGATTTACCTAATTATTTTATAATCGTTATCCCAAAAGTGTGTAAGTACGTACTTACACAGTTACATATAAATCCTGTAATTATGTAACTTATCTAGTTACACATGTAACTGTGTTACCCAGTTACACATGTAAGTATGTAATTACATACTTACACAGTTACACATGAAACTATGTAACTACATAGAAATTTTATAAGTTTGTAACTCTATAATTAGGGCTTACCTAATTACATAGTTACATAGTTTTAGAAAGATTTACCTAATTATTTTATAACCGTTATCCCAAAAGTGTGTAAGTACGTACTTACACAGTTACATATAAATCCTGTAATTGTGTAACTTACCCAATTACACATGTAACTGTGTTACCCAGTTACATATGTAAGTATGTAATTACATACTTACACAGTTACACATGAAACTATGTAACTACATAGAAATTTTATAAGTTTGTAACTCTATAATTAGGGCTTACCTAATTACATTTGAAATGAAAAGGACTCCATTTCTATTAAAAATTAGTTTAAATGGGGTCCTGATAGTGTCTGTCGACAGCCTGGCTGGCGACAGCCATTGTCAGGCAGAATGGAACCCAGGAGGCAGCCTAAAAATCTCATAAATTCCCCACCGTAATTAGATAATAATTCGACTGGTCCAATTGTCTAAATTTTTATATATTCAAACGATGTCCGTTTATGTTAAATTTTAACCATAGACTAATGTGATAGGTTTACAAATTATGGTAATTTTAGTTTAATTTTTAGATTTTATTTTACACAGGGTGTTAAATTATCCGAAAAATAGTTGTGTCGACTTAATCTCGAAATCCGTATGTCAACAAATCTGGATATTTACATTTATGATATCTCCACATTTTTCTAAAAATTATGGTGTCCTCGAATTTTTATTTCGTTACAGTTTTTCGGTGTTGCCCTGTCGGAGCGCACACCTCTGTGTACGACACTAAGGTAACGTATATTACTACTAATTAAGCCCAAATTCTAATTATTTCAATTTAATGTCAATCATAATGTATAATGACCACATTATTCATAATTTCTTACAATTAAAATTTTCCGGGGCGTTACACATACTTACATGTATAACTGGGTAAGTTACACAGTTACAAAATTTACATACTTACATGATTACATACTTACATGTGTAACTGAGTAAGTTACACAGTTACAGAATTTACATACTTATCCAGTTACACATGTAACTGTGTAAGTACGTACTTAAGCAGTTACACACTTTTTACGAATTAAAATAATTAGGTAAATCTTTTTAAAATTATGTAACTATGTAATTAGGTAAGTCCTAATTATAGAGTTACAAACTTATAAAATTTCTATGTAGTTACATAGTTTCATGTGTAACTGTGTAAGTATGTAATTACATACTTACATGTGTAACTGGGTAACACAGTTACATGTGTAACTGAGTAAGTTACACAATTACATGATTTATATGTAACTGTGTAAGTATGTACTTACACACTTTTGAGGTAACGATTATAAAATAATTAGGTAAATCCTTCTAAAACTATGTAACTATGTAATTAGATAAGCCATAATTATAGAGTTACAAACTTATAAAATTTCTATGTAGTTACATAGTTTCATGTGTAACTGTGTAGTATGTAATTACATACTTACATGTGTAACTGGGTAACACAGTTACATGTGTAATTGGGTAAGTTACATAATTACAGGATTTATATGTAACTGTGTAAGTATGTACTTACACACTTTTGGGATAACATTATAAAATAATTAGGTAAATCCTTCTAAAACTATGTAACTATATAATTAGGTAAGCCCTAATTATAGAGTTACAAACTTATAAAATTTCTATATAGTTACATAGTTTCATGTGTAACTGTGTTAGTATGTAATTACATACTTACATGTGTAACTGAGTAACACAGTTACATGTGTAACTGGGTAAGTTACACAATTACAGAATTTATATGTAACTGTGTAAGTACGTACTTACACACTTTTGGGATAACGGTTATAAAATAATTAGGTAAATCTTTCTAAAACTATGTAACTATGTAATTAGGTAAGTCCTAATTATAGAGTTACAAACTTATAAAATTTCTATGTAGTTACATAATTTCATGTGTAGCTGTGTAAGTATGTAATTACATACTTACATGTGTAACTGGGTAACACAATTACATGTGTAACTGGATAAGTTACATAATTACAAGATTTATATGTAACTCTTACACACTTTTGGGATAACGGTTACACACTTTGAGATAATGGAGGAGGATAACGGAGACAAAAAGTAAGGACTTAAAAATAAGCCCTGTTTAAAGTAAAGACCGCATGGCTTGGAAAAGCTGACAGAGACCTGAAATTGATGTCAGATCCCTACCAAGGCCTGACATTAATTCTCCCTAGAAAATAAGATGAAGAATGTCAAATCGAAAAAGTTACCAATGTGATTTTAATTTATAATGAGAGCCAATCTTTGCATTGGGACTCGTGTACATGCTGATTTGGTACACCCATCCCTTCATGTAGAACAATTTCGTCTGAACCTCTCTAGTTTTTGTTTTTCAACATTAATATGGCGGGGGGGATCACCCATTATGTTTCGGATTTTCTTTTTCTCTTTCACTTTCTAAGATGATTGTATTGTATAAGTGCATGAAAAGCCAAAATGAGAGGAAAAATTTGACACTTAAATGGGCTGCGTAAATGGAAAAAAAAACTTTACAAATATGATGCAAAACATACGTAATACCCTCAAGTGTTCAGAAAACGAACACATTCAATGGTTCACATCATGTTGGCACAAAGAGGCACTAAAATATGATTACCCACCTAACTTGGTGAAGCTATTCGTCGAGGCATTCCGTGTTTACAATCTTATAAAACATGATTTAGGAAAGGACATCTCACCATCCAAACCATTAAGGATTTGTTTTTCCTTAAGCAGTTCAAATAAGTTTGTAAGATCCTCACCAAACCCATGCATTTAGAGGGAGAATGTGCATTAGATTATTATGGGATGCGAGTAATATCTATCTATCTATCTATACTATACTACTAAAATAGAGTTCCCTGTTTCTCGTCAAAACCTGTCCCCAGACACGTGTAAGCACTAGATTACTTTTCCTCTACCTTCCTTTGAATTTAAATTTGAATCTAAGTAACATTTACTATTTTTAATACTTTTTACGGCTTCCCAAAGCGGCCCTTCGCCGTTTGTGTAACCCTGCCGATTCGTCTTCCAATGTCTGCCCGCCATTTCCTAGTGAAGATGGTGTGGGAAGCCGTCCTCCTTCCCCCTCGCCCTCGCAGCGTCGCCCTCGCCCTCGCACCATCCCCCTAGCCCTAGCAGTCTCGCCCTCGCGTCGTCCCCCTCGCCCACGCACCTTCCCCTTCGCCCTCGCACCATCCCCCTCGTCGTGTCGCCCTCCAGTGTCTGTCTTCTCCACTGCGCCGCCGCATCTTTGGAGATGACCGACGGGGTGGCCGGGCTCTTCACTTCCTATTTTCCCAGCACCTGACCAATCCCCAGCTCCTCCTCTCCCCCTCCACTGGTCATTCCCCCTTTCCACCTTCTCACAGCGTGCTGTCCGCTTTCTCCCTCCACCATCCGCTACGGCATCACGTCAGTAGAAAGCGTCGCCCAACTGCATCAGGTAATCTTTCAAAACAGTTGCCGTATTTTTTATCATGATTTTGAAGTTTCTCTCTCTATCCCTCCCCACCAAGTTTGCACACTCACTATCTCTCTCTTGGCCACAGAGAGCAGATACACAGGCACCTCAGATCGTCCGGTCGGCACCCATGGCGAGGGCAGTCCGCAGGGTCTCCACGCTCTGGGCCAGGTCGACAGTGACGACGATGACCTCGGAGGCGGCGCCGGACTACTATTCGCGCCTACTCGCCGGAGCGCCGAACCCCGTCGCCGTTTGCCCCTGCCCCGTTGGCTTCCGCTGCAGCGCACCGCTTGCCGTCGCCGAGCTGCTCGCTAGCGCACCGCCGCCCCGTCGCCGTTTCAGTCACGTCAGCCACTGTCGCAGTCGTCCACCGCGCAAGCCTTAGCAGTCGTGCGCGCCACCTCTGCCACTAGCCGTCGCCGTGCTGCCTGCCAGCACGCCGACCCCATCGCCAGCGCACCCGACCCCGTCGCCACGTCGCAACCCCTCACTGCTCACCCAGCACCAGCGCCCTGCCCTCCTGCACCTTCCTTGTCCTATGAAAGAGGTAAGTGGTCAAACCTCTTTTTTGATTTGAGAGGAGAACAAGTCCCAAGGCACAGCCCTCCCATCGTGCATTTAGCAAAATCACATAGTTTGATAATTTTATTATCTTTATACCCTAATTTGGACCATATTTTAAAAGACAGATTTGTATATATATCATATTGTCTTAAAACAGAAACTTTATAAATTATTGTATATGTGCCGTCTGATATCATATGTAACCCTATTATTTAAAGAAACACCATATCAGACACAAAATTGTACTTACACTTCTACCTTCTTGCTAAAAATTAAAGATTGCATTATAGTTAATGTAATTGCTCATTTGATATATATATATATATATATATATATATATATCCTATTCTTGCTCATTTGATCATTTTATCATGCATATTACATGTTTAGTTTACCGCTTTAAGGTTTTAATATGCATAGTACAGTACATTTGATCAGACACAACATTGTACTTACACTCCTGCCTTCTTGCTGAAAATTAAAGATTGCATTTAGTTAAATGTAATTACTCATTTGACATTTGAATATATATATATAGAAAAATGCTGGGTGCGGCCCCGCCGCACCCCAGCTCCGCCGCTGGATGCACATCCACGGCTGCCCTGAAAAAAAAAAAAAAAACCCTGCCTGCGCGCTGCCGCTGGATGTGCATCCGCGGCAGCAGCTGGTACGGCGGGGCCGCCCGCCGTACCCCAGCATCCCTCTATATATATATATCATATTCTGCCAGAGCCATTTAAAGCTATTAGATTATGCAGTGTTTAAAGTGCATGTTAAGATGCTATTACCTTTTTTGAGAATTTTTAAAAGGGGCAAATAAAAGTTTCTGCCCATTTGTTTTGTTTGTTCTTAATTTAGTCTATGCATTTTTAGAATTCTATGATGATCTTTCAACTTTTTGGGAAATATGAACAAGATCAGGTGGGGGTCCTTTATGTGTTTAAAGTGCATGTTAAAGATGCTATTACCTTTTTTGAGAATTTTTAAAAGGGGCAAATAAAAGTTTCTGCCCATTTGTTTTGTTTGTTCTTAATTTAGTCTATGCATTTTTAGAATTCTATGATGATCTTTCAACTTTTTGGGAAATATGAACAAGATCAGGTGGGGGTCCTTTATGTGTACTCAAAAGATTACCCTTAGAAGGAGTCAAGTAGCCAGCAGGATAATCCTGCACAGATGCCTGGGGGTCCTTTTTGTTCTATATGTTTCTTAAATGTTGTGCCTTAGTGTTTGTGAATTCTGTGTCATTCCTGTCTTTTTGGGAGATAGAGTGGTGTATTCAGAAAAGTTCTCCAAGTATTTGTTCTATAGGCAGTATGGAGGACATGCTAATGCTTTACATTTCATAAATGCTTTACTAACTTTCATAATCACATGCATGAACTTGAAGTTAACCTCCCAAGTGATTAACTGAAATTATATCATCTTAAAGTACTTTTTGATGTTAACATCCCAACAGATTTACTAAAATTATGTCATTTTCTCTATCTGTTTTATAGACTGTTCTGTTCCATTAAAATTTAAAAGTCAAAGGGGGGACGGCTGGATCAGTATGTGGACAAAGGTACATTTGCTAATCCCTAACAGTTTGATGTATCTTTGCTTTAACAAGATCATTTTCTTTTTCTTTAAGCAAATTTCTAAGTTCTTAGAATTATTTGCTTTTTGACTATTCATTATGGTTGTGTTTTAATGATTGATAATTCCTACCAGTTTAATATCTATATGTTTTAATGTGTTTATGTTCCTAATATATATATTATATATATATATTTTTGTATATTCTGGGTTTCAGATTTTTTTGTTCTTATTTAGTCTATGCCTTATCATAGAAGCATAGACTAAATATTTTCCCCCTTCCTCAACTGTTTTTCCCCTGAATTCTAGCTCCCCTGAAGCATTGACTAACTATTTTTTGTTCTTAATATATCTTCTTTTGACTGACCAACCCTTTTGTGTGGGCTAGAATTTGGGTAGGTGCAGGGTTAGCAACTCAGCATTTTTTTTCCATCTAATATATCAATTTTTTCCTAGAATGCCTTAATTGATGCCACTCTTTCTTAACTCTCATTTCTTTAATTATGTAGTTGGGGGACATATATATTATGAATGATCCTAAGAAGTGCACATGAATATCATCAAGACAATGTAGCCTGAAAACATATATCTTGGGCGATTGATTATTGAAATGTTGATTCATATGATTGTCTTCCTCAATTCAGACTTTTTTTGTCCTTTCAAGCAGGTGGTTTGGAGCTTATAGGGTTCTCATCCATTCTTCATTTAGAAAACTGTAAGTAGGTATATACATATTTTATAATGTGATTGCCTCTAAGATATCTTGATTTACAAAAACTATCTTCTTCTTCTTCTACTTTTATATTTTTTACAGAAACGCATGATTAAGTACAATTAGATATCCTGTTTTTTTTTTTATTTTGTCATACAAAATTCATGAGTTTTTAAAGCACAGTTTTTCTAGCTCTAATCCTATCTACTTCAAAAACTCAGTTTAGACTACTATCTTCCCGGATGTAAGTAGATTGTTTGTGATTTTTTAGAGTTTCTCCTGATTCTTATTATATTTTACAAATTTGAATTTCATAATGGCCCTGTCGAAAAACTGTTTACCTTAAAAGGACATATAATTGATAAATGAACTCGATTTTAGGCCTAAAATTGTAAAAATTTGAATTCCTGCCAAACACAGGAGATAGATCTATTTCTTTCTCTATTTTTTGCAGACTATCAATGATAAACCTATGACCTGTGTTTACCATATATAGATTTTTAGGTGAGAAGATCTATTTTTCCAGCCATAGGAATGCAATGTTCCATCTGATCTAAACCTCCCATAGTCCAATGCCACTGCAACCAACCACTTCGCTTAATTAGTAGTCAATCCCAAGTCATTTCCCATGGATTCATGTTAGTATGTTATTTTTTTTCTATAGAGATGAATGTTTTAGATCTTAGCATGCTGATGACCATCTCTTTTTTTTTTTTGCTTATCTGAATATGATAAAAAGTGAATATGCTGATGAATATGTTTTTTTATACTGTCAATGATTATAATTTTGTATGTTTTTTCTTCTTTGTATGTATCTTTGTTTTTTCTGTTTTTGAGGGTGTGTATGAGTGACTTTGTAGCTATCACCTTTAGAAGATATAGATATAAGATAGATCTAATTGTGCACATTAAATTTATATACAATAAAGAAAGAACAGATGTGCGATGCATTCTAAAGAGAAGATTATAAAATGTCTTTGATGCAACTATTTTATATGTTCTAAAATGCAACTCCCTTAATTAAGGCTCTTAAGGTTTTAGAGGTTTTCTTACCTGAGTCCATATTTTTTTCCTTCATTGAAATAATGCTTCATATGAATCTGTCTTTCTCAATTCAGCCATTTTTTTCTTTGAGGCAGGTGGTCTGGAGCTTATACGGTTCTCATCTATTCTTGAGCCAAAAAAGAAATAGCATAACCCATCACTGTGAGTAGGTTCATCTTATGAGCAATAAGTGGTTTTATATCTTATGAGCTGAGTTTTATAGTGTATGAATTATATTTTATTGTACATGGTCATATAAATCACTGAATGAATGTTTGAATTTATAATGTATGCAATTATACTCAATGATTTTATAGTGTAGTAAATTATACCTAATGGTCTCAAGTTCTTCATCGTTCTGCTCAGATCTCATCAATCTTTTAAATAATTCCAGATATTTTAGCATTGAGAGGAAGGGGACCTTTTAAACTTTTCCAGGCAAACAACTGAATTCTGGGGGATGAGTTTAGAAAGCTTTGGATTGACAGACCAAATAGGTTATATCTGGGAGATTTCGGGGTTGCTTAGCATTAACCATTGATTAGGGAGCCAAAAAACATTACACATTACAATAGCCATGCCATTCCGGACCATCCATGTT
Source organism: Colocasia esculenta (assembly GCA_014218235.1). Taxonomy (NCBI): domain Eukaryota; kingdom Viridiplantae; phylum Streptophyta; class Magnoliopsida; order Alismatales; family Araceae; genus Colocasia; species Colocasia esculenta. The sequence goes on from CM024762.1 coordinate 78,820,605, forward strand.
GAGCATTTGTGAATATCTTCTTTCACTGATGGCATAGATGACCAAACTAAGGAGATAGAGCTATCTTTTTACACATCCCAGAAGGGGTCAGATATTTGGCCCTAAATCCAAGGATAGCAATTTTAGATGTTAAAATACCCATTTTGTTTGACTATTTCTCATTAAAGCAAGGCTAGCAATTGGTCCTATTGGCACTTGTGCATGAATGATTGACCAAGTCTCTTTGGAACTGCTACAATATGAAATAGTTAGCAAATATCCTCAGTCTCCAGGCCACATCTTTCACAGGTAGAGTCTGATAGAATATTATAATGGAACAAGTGTGTTTTGGTGGGTAATCTGCCCCATGCTAATTTCTTGAGAAACATATTGGTTCTTTCCATGGTCTGCCATCTCCATATAATTTTTCATATGACTGCATCTTCCAACCTTACTTCCTTATCTGATGTTAGAGCTTTGTAAGCAGACTTTAGCAGTCTACTAGATGAGCAAAGGCATTTTGTTTTATTATATACTTTACTGTTAGGATTAGGCCTCTGGTGGTCTTTTCTCTTTGAGACCATTGGCAACCCACTCACAAATTGATGCCCTACATGCAGTACTAAACTATGCAACAAGTTCCTTTAATATTAACTTTGTTGTGGGGAAGCTGACGTGCTAGTTTTCACAAGGAAAACAAACAGAAATAGAATTGAGGACACAAGCCTCCTGTCCTGTGCCTCTGAGCTTATAACTACAGTAGGGACATGAGGACAATATCTTGGTGGGTTATTTGTGTTAGAGCAAGTTGGGACAGGACATGAGGCTGCATGTGGGGGGAACCTATTCCCAATCATCTCCATTAATGATCTTTAGCAAATTAGTTGTATAGGATATGAGCTTTTCACCCACTATATATGAACAATTAAGTTGAGGTTTTGAGTATGATATATACTCTCATGTTGTATATATCAAGTCCTCTGATCAATGGGGGAAGGGAATGTCACAGTTTCCAAGTCTTAATCTAATGTCCTAGCTATTGCAAGGAAAACTGTAAGCCTCCTCTGCCTAGATCCTTCACAGTGACCTGTCAATGTGTTTTAAGCCTTATTAGATAGTTCTATTTTTTTTAATGAGAGCTTGCTTTTCTCATGTTTTGTCACCCCAAATGTATATACCACCTAAGCTCTCAAATGTTGAGAGTTTTTAATGTTTACTGTCAATTGAAAATTCTGTTGAGAGTTTAGATGTTATGCCCATTTAATTTTTAGTATATCTAAATATAGTTTTCATGTACATGTCAACATTTTATATGCATCCTTTGCATTTCATAGATATGGGCAAAACATCTACTAGCTATCAGGGTAACCATTCCCACCAGAAACTCTTGCAGACCTTATTCCCATTATCCTCTGCCATACCCAGACTGTAATATCTCATGTTTCTATACAACAGAACTCATTGAGAAAGTCCATTTACAGAGTCTTACATGGGTCTATTAGCAAATTATAGACTGCTTACATGGGACTAGGTACTCTGTTCAGATTTTGATTTTTTTCTTAGAATATATAGATCTAAGTTGAAGGTGCACCTTTTAAATATATCTTTTCTATTTGAGTTTTGTTGTGCAGTGCACAATGACATTTATGTAATTAGTTTTATTGCTTTGTCATAGCTAATCTTTTATGTAATCTTTTCATAGCTAAATATAGTTTGTCCATGAACATAAAACTATCACAAAAAAAGCTAAACCTTCATCACCCAATCTGAACTGACAAACCATGTAGCATGCATGGTTTGCAATCTCCCCAGAATCTCTCAAGGCTGTACCTCCATTTCCAATCCTGTTTTTCTCTGCAGAAATGAGGGGTACAATGGACAAAAATATTTTCTAACCCAAATTCCATTCTTGGTCTGAACTTTACTTTCAGAGAAGTCGTTCTTGGAAGAATGAAACCACTATTCTTAAAGCAAACTAAGTCTTGATGCAGCTACGGAAAAGATTAGGAAGGGGATATACTTGTAAAGAGTACAACCATCAGCCTGCAATGTCATCAGCCTAATATTTACTTTTATGGAATTACAGTTTAATGAATGTGTAATTAGTACTAAAATCTGACCTATTAATTAGTACTGCAATTCTCTACAAGATGTTGATAGCCATGCCATTCCAGACCATCCATGCCTACCATTTGTAAATATCTTTTCTGACTGATAACATACATGACCAACCTAAGTGGTAGATCTAACTTTTGTCACATCCCAAAAAGTGTAAGAGATTTGGCTCTAGACTCAAGTGGATCACTATTCTTATGCTATGACACCAAATAGATTTTCCTTCTGGCATTATACTCCGCCATCAAAATCTGTTGATAATTTATAATTAGCCATGTTCTATTTCTCTAATTATTTCTTTGTTTTTAAGGGTGTGTACGAGTAAGTTTATAGTTATCACCTTTAGAAGATAATTTTATGTTTTTTGAAAATTTATTTTGTTCTGAAAGATATAATGATAAGAATGTCATTGAACTTTGATTTCAAAATGATCAATGATTTATGATAATATTTTTTGTAGTAACATTTATATCTCTAATATATCAATTAAAAGATTGTTGACAATGTATGATAAAATTTATTGTGTAATTGTTTTATTCATGTTCAAATATTTTAATTAAAATTAGTTTAACAAACAGATTTATAATTAAAATTATATATATATTTTTTAAAAAATAATTTATATTTATTAATATATTTTATAATCAAACGCGTACATCACACGGGTGTCCAACTAGTACTATATTACTAAAACAGAGTTCTTTGTTTCCCGCTCAAATTAGATACAGGACGTGTGTAAGCAGCAGAATCCGTCTTGGCGTTTCTCTTCAAGCTTCGTCCGTCCTGCCGTTTCAGTTCCCGGAGAGAAGTTGAAGGGTCGGTGATCCTTGACCTTCCAGTTTCGTAAAATGAACATGGCTCTCGGCGGAAGAAGACGCGTTAGGTGGTGTTTTCTTCGCTTCTCTCCTTCTGCTCCAGTTCATGGGTGAAGAGGTTTTCTACTATTCTGTCCCGTCGGTGAGTCGGTGACAGAGCTACAATTTCTCCTGACACCAGATATACTACTCTCTCTCTCTCTCTCTCTCTCTCTCTCTCTCGCTCTCTCTCGCCCACTGCAACGCATCTATGGTTCCCCCCGACGTCAGGTATACTACTCTCTCTCTCTCTCTCTCTTCTTTCCCGCCGTCGTCGCACCTATGAGCTCCGTGTTGTCCTACTGCCGCTGCCTTCTCATTCGCTTGCTTAGTGTTCCGCCGCCGCCGCGATCGCCCTATTCGCATGTCGGCACTATCGTCTCCTTCTACTCCATCGAGTTGAGATTAACTCCTGTGCCAGCTCACTCCTCGCCCCCCCCCAGTCTCCTCCAACACCATCTGGTGCTCTGGTGCTGATCTCCTTCTTCAGCCGGCGCTCTACTCGCTCCAGCTTAAGCTCTAAACTTTTTCCATTTTTTTCGTTGTGGTGTTGCCGTTTCTGCTCCTGATGAAGGAAGATGAAATGACGGCGATTTTTCTTCTCCTGGAGATGGCAAAGGAAGATCCTAGGGTAACACGGTCGCCGCCTGCTGCTCCTTTTCTGCTTCGTCCCTGTTCATCGGAGATCCGAGAATAAGCTTTCGCGTATGTTCTCCCTTCTGTCCTGGCGGCATCGGATCCTAAAGGAAGACAATGCAAAGTAAGGGAAACACCGACCAATGCCAGCATCGGTGTGGTTTCAGTCTTTCTTTTGTTTACTTCCTTTCTTTGTGGGCGCTGAGACATTCAAGGGTTCAGTTATTCTAATTTACTTTGGGCTGGAGCTTCTTTATTGTAGTTTTAATAGACTGAATGCTCCTTTTTATTGATTTAATGTACGATAATGTTAGTAGTGATGGATAACAAATAATAGTTGTTTTATGAACTGGTTCTTGCTATAAACATAATAGTTGTATTGTTGCGTTCTGTAACAGTTTGACATATTATGAATAGAATTTATACATTCCAAAGAATATGTTATTCTCAGGTTTTCTCTCTCACAAAAGGCTATTATTAATCTCCCTCAACTCTTTCTTATGAATTAAATACATCCAACGTCATTATCAATTATTTGGAAAAAGAAATAATAAAACAGAGTTTTTGTAAGAAGCCATGTAGCAGCCCGTTTTCCCTCCTAAAATCTCTTTGTGATGGCCTCTGTAAGCAGGGAGAGGTAGGAACTGCAAATAAACTTTTGCCTGAGATGTGTAGGAAGAGGCTTGAGCTGAATATATATACATATAATTCACTAACCAATGTTTTCTGTAAGGTGGGGAACATTGAGCAGGCAGTTAGGATTGCCATGGAGCTTAAAGCTGTTGGGCTTTGCCAAGATACCTATACATACACGACTCTGATGGATGCTTATTGCAAATCTGGTAAGATGCATCGGGCCCATGATCTCCTTCAAGATATGCTGGGTAGGGGTATTAAATCAAGTATTGTTACTTTTAATGTGCTAATGAATGGATTTGTAGTGCAGGGATGCTAGATGATGGCATGAAACTTTTGAATTAGATGGTGGATAGAGGTATCATGCCAAATACCGCTAGACACAATTCTCTTATGAAACAATATTCCATTGAGAAGAATTGAAAGCCCAATGAAAAGACCTACAACATTCTGATTAAGGGGCATTCAAAGGTTCGAAACATGAAGGAGGCAAGTTATTTTTACAAAGAAATGGTTGAGAAGGGATTTCATCTGAGACAGTTCTTATAATGCCTTTGTTAAAGGGTTAAAAGGAAAAGGTTGACAGAGGCCAGTGAATTGTTTCAGGAAATGAGAGCAGGAGGTGGTGGTGTTGATAGAGAAACATACAACACTTTTATTGATTTGAGATACAGTGAAGGGGACATGGAGTTGACACGAGCTGCTTTGTGATGAAGCTATAGAAAATTCCTCACAGGTGAAAATGAAACTGAGAAGTCACATGAAGGGTGAAAAGTTTAGTGTGAGCTTCTACACATAATAAAAGGGAGGAAAAAAAGCAAAAGCTTTTGGAAAAGATAGGCTGGTTTTTTGGGATGAGGTGGCATGAATACTTGAAGGCAAGGGAACATTGAAGATGGTTAACTTACTGTTGTTCAGTCCTCAACTATTTCTCTAATTTTTTATTTTTTAAGGTGTTACTTGATTCTTTAGATTGACTTATTTTTGTAATATTTGTGGCTACTTCCTTTAAGGTGTTACTTGATTCTCCACTATTTCTCTAATTTTTGATTTTTTACATGTACAGTGCTGATATTGCTAGTGCACATGCTCTAAGATCCAGCACATGATGGATGGCAAGTGGAAGTGATATAAAGTGGGAGAATTCAAGATGTGGACTTCTAACTACCAATATTTCTGAAAGCCGATTGTATAAACCAAATGGATAACCATGTGCTGCTATATATTTGACACAATAATAACTTCCAATATTTGTTAGAAGATTTGACTGTCATGTCCTAATAAAAGTCTATTTATCGGGAAATGACAGAAAACAGGCACAAAGTAAAAACATAATATTTATTATTATAATGCAGTCTGCGGAAGTCTTATTACATAAAGCTCCTCATTACACATTAAGTGAAGAGTAAGGATGAGTAACTACTACTCATAACATTTACAAGTACACAACTAAAATAGTAAACGGTTGGTTGACTCGTCATCAGTGTCCACTCTGCACACAGCCCATCTTATACTTCTCCCCCATCTTGGTTACCTGAAAAGGGAAGGATGGGTAAGCTAACTAGCCCAGTAGAATTCAAATCCTTAAATCAAAGGATCAGGAACACATGATAATTTAGGTAAGAACAGAGGTGGTATCAAGAACAGGGTTAGATAACCAACATAACATGTCAGTGAATGTAACAGTAGTATATAATCACAGACATACTCAGAAATTCATATAAGACTCAAGTTCGGAATCATATAAATATTCACACAGGACAGGTAATAGGATGATCATAATCAGGAGATAGTGATGCAATGCCAAACATCCCGGTATCCTTATCACTCCATGACAAGGATAGAACAGACATCAAAGAGACAATACCAGATCTCAGAATATTAGCGTGATACAGTGATAGTAAAACTCAGGTCATGCTCAGGTATATAGCTCAAGAATTGGTTCATATATCAGTTCACACAGTACAGGAAGTATGATGACCGTAATCAAGAAATAGTGATGCAATGCCAAACATCCCGGTATCCTTATCACTCCCGTACGGCCCGTAATGAATTCGGGTGCTCCTCCCAGGACTGGACCAGCCCTATTTGCACAAGCATATCAGTCAGGTGGGGTCCAAGGACCCATTAAATGTCATCATCATTAGTTTATCACTCTCACAAGGTGTTCAAGCTTTTGAACTCTCAAGATATCAAGTAATATGAACTTAGTTGCTGAATACAGGAGAATGGACTCAACGGTGTACCATTCGGAGTTGACGGTTCAAGGATAATTCAATAATGAGTAAGGTATCCAAAGTGGGTGATCTTTATAGTAGAATGACAGTAAATATCAAAGTAAATATGAGGGTAACTTGGTAGGCTAATAGGGTGAAGTTTAAGCAAGGATTTGCACATGAAAAAAGTGCCTGAAATTCGAATTAGGGTCATAGCTGTCGACAGGTGAGAAGGGGCTGTCGATAGATGGCTACAGACAGAACTCAGGTTTGCTGGACTGTGTGTATCTGTCGACAGCAACTAGGGGGCTGTCGACAGCTACACACAGTCCCAGTTATCTGGGTTTGGATAGCATGCGCCTGTCGACAGCTTTAGGCCGGTGTCGACAGGTAGCTGCAAAACTTCTAGAAGTGCTTTGTAAATCTATTCTAAAGGCCTAATTATAAAACTTATAACCCAAGACATGTTTAATATCAAATGGAAGAGTCTAATTGAAGTTCTCACAGTAGTTTATAAGTTAAATATAAGCGAGATGAAATGAAAGGTTTGCAATTCAAACTTGTCTAGCTAGAAATTAGACATAGTATAGTGTTAGAAGTGTGGTCTTGATAGCAATGGTTTATTGGAAGATTCCTACAAGATAAATACTAAAACTCAAAGTGTTCATGGATTTAAATCAAGGCATGAAGTACAAACATATGAACAGAAGTTAGTCACAAGTTCTAATGGTATTGTGACTTCTATCAAAATTCTATAACGTATACAAGGATCAAGGGTGGAAGAAGAAGAAGAGATGATCTGGAAGTAAAACAAGTATCTTTCCTCCCAACGTAAGAATAGTCATCAAAATTAGAGGAAAAACAATAGGATTACATATATATCAGCTTGACTACTCAACCGAGTTATTTATCATGTGTGGAGAACATGGTTAAGAAAAGGAGATGAATCTACCTTGCTAAGTAGGAGAACTTCCACTGATTCTTGATTAAAGAGCCTAGCCCAGTGGAAAGAAACTCTTTCCAACGTAGATAACTTGCTAGCAACGACAATAGTTCCAATAGAAGGTTGACTCCAAGATAACAGTAGCTATAATTGCAGCATGAACAAACTAAAGTAGTTGCAGCAGTAGCAGACACTAGGAACCAGAATTGAGAGGAGATACAAGAATGGGAAGAAGATCTAGCAGATGCAGCAGGAAAGGCAACAGGAGCAGGAGTGGAAAAGAGGTGCGTATGAAGGGAGATGGTTGGCTTTTATAACCCATCGCCCAGCCCATGCATGGTGACACCTACCGTGCGAATGTGTAAACAGTAAAACACCTTAGTTTTTACTGTTGACACCTGGCCCATGCAACCTTCCTCACACTCACACGTCAACTGCCCATGTGTAAGGATTTTATCCCCAATGACATGGGCTTGCGTAACCATGTAACGTCAGCATCTAAAATTCCCCAGAAATGGTTTCCGTAATTGGGCCATAATTCGGCCAGTCCAAAGTTCTTTAAGTAAATGTATTCAAACGAAGTCCGTTTGTGTTGAAATTTCAACCATAAACTAATATGAGGTTTTACAAATTATGGTGATTTTAGTTTAATTTTTAGAATTTATTTTACAGTAGGTGAAAAATCACCCGAAAAATAGTCGCGTCGACTTAATCTCGAAATTCGTACGTCGAAAAATTTGGATATTTATATTTATGATATCTCCACATTTTTCTAGAAATTATGGTGTTCTCGGATTTCATTTTCGTTACAATTTTTCAGTGTCGCCCTGCGGAAGCGCGCACGTCCGAGTACGACACTGGGATAATGTTCATTAGTGCTAGTCCTTCCCAAATATCAATTATTTTGTTCTAATAATAATGGTTAGGTCCAATAATCTTATTGTTCATATTTTTTAATAAATAAAAATTTTCGAGGTGTTACATTGACAGTGATCAGATAAATTATATATTTGCCCTGTGCATCTATATATTTGAAAAAAGATAGCTTTCTTTTTTTGTTCTTTCAACTTTTCATTGCATATACGAGCAGATATCCCTGTGCATTTATAATGTGTAAAATAGATTGTACAAATTAGATCAAGCATATGCAACCAATATTTGTAAGATAACTTCCATTTTTTGTTCTTTTAACATAATGTTATGCCATTCATATGTGCTAGATGGCATATTGATGAGCATCTATTTTATCTTACTTATCTGAAGATGATAAAAAGAAAATATGCATGTTCATCAGGTGAGACCCTAAATGGAAATTATGGAACAATTAAATCACCACTTTCAGATAACAAATAAGCAACATGTGAGGCCCTTAGATTTATTTCTTTAGATCTATTGCTCTTATGTCTATATATTTACTTTACTAATATTTATCAATAACACCTGCGCTGATTTTTTATAGATTGTTAATATTTTATGAGTCAAGTTTTTTAGTGTTTTCTTAAACTTATTTTTTAAATTTAGTGATTTTTTTATGGTGCCGAGTTTAAATCAACCGTTTGACATCTTACCTTCGTAATCAACTTGCATGGCTTGATTTGAATTCATGTTAGTATGTGATTACAAATGTCTAAACTTTGGATGTGATTTGTATTTAATTGACAACTTACATGGAAACATTTGTGTTTTAATTGGTAGTGTCCTCCAAGTCATTTTCCATGTAAACATATGGATTTTAATTGGCAACTTCTTGCTTCTAATAGGCTTACATTTGGGATGTGATTGGTAACTTAGCAGACTTTGGGAATATGAAATTTTTGCTATTGAGTGTTGACACAATTGAAATAAAGAAAAGTTTGATTGGATAACATATTAGTTGTTTCGTAACATATTAGTTGATTTGATAGCATGTGTTTATTCTTCTACCTATCTCTCTTTCTTTATTTTTGAGAGTGTGTGAGCAAGTTGATAGGGGGGTACTCCTAGTTAAACTAGGGATACCCCTGGGTAAATCTACTTTTTTAGTTTGACAGGGTGGGTAGAGGTAACCGGGTTACCCACCCTATTTCGTGGGTAACCCTGCCCCACCTCAGGAGGTGGGGCAACAATTTTTTTTTTTGAAATTTTTTATAAAAATAATCATTAATTTTAAACATTATTATTACATATCTATGAATATTATCTTACTTTTTTATTACACAAAAAAGATAAATTGAGTCAAAGTTTTAGTTGACTGAAAAAAGTAAAAAAGTGGGTAAATCTATCCATAGTTAGTGGGGTAAGATGGCAAAGTGGGGTAGGTTATTTTTTGGGTTAAGGGACCATGGTTAACCATGTGTCAAACCGGTAGATCTCACAAAAATATTAAAATAAATAGAAAAACTTTATGATATTTAAATTTTAATAGATTATATATCTTTATAAATAAAAATTTTATTTATTTAATATTTTTATAAACAATCGCCGTGTATCGCACGGGTGTCCAACTAATAACTATATATTAGAAGAGACACTTGAGTTTTTCGTCCAGTTCATGTTTCTATATTTTACACTTCCTCCCTCCTTCCGGTTCTTCTTTTGCTCAGACCGGATCACTCTCTAGCTTTCCCCTAAAATATAAAACTGTAGCATTAATTTGACATTTAATAGCTAAGCTTGACTGGGTCGCTCTTTAACATTTCTCTGAAACGTAAAATTGTAAAGTTAATTTGACATTTAATAGACAGACTCACTCTTCTACCATTTGAACTTGCCCTTTATTTTTTCTCAATCGATAGGAAACAAAAACGTTGCAGAAACGTTCCAGGGTTAAATGTAAGAAACCTACGAATTAAAACTACAATTTACCTTTTAGATTAGCCTCCCTTTTCATGTCATCGCCGCCTCAGAAGTTGTCTTCCTTCTTCTGGAAGACCTTGAGCTGCCTGTCGTTGCAGAGCTCGACTGGAGAAAGACGAGGCGAGTTGGCAGGACTTGGTGTCGTAGGGCTGCAGCAAGTCTTGGTCCATGCGCTGTGGGAGCAGCCCCCAGTCCTTGGCGCCATACCGCCGGACGTACGCGAGTAGGTGCAGTGGAGCGGCTGGAGCCCGTCGAACTCCGGCGCGAACCCTGGCCTCCCATGCAGCTTCTGTTGCGCCCCACTCGACTACTGCTGCTACTGTTGGGGCGGCTTCCCCTGCTCCGCCCCAGCACCCTTCCTGTCCTCCCTGGCGACCCTGTCGAAGATCCACTTCCACACCTCGCCACTATCACCGCCTTCTTCGCCCACCTCCCCTCCCTCCGCCACGCACTTCCCAACCCCAGCACTCCCCGCCGTGTGTCTCCGCCACCTCTCAGTGCCCTGACCTGGTATCCCATACCCATCTCTCTCTCTCTCTCTCTACCTTGTTTTCTCAATCTCTTCTCTCTCTTTAGTTAAACTTTTATTTATGTAATGATTAGGGTACTATGTTAAACATTTTTTATTTGATAAGTGCATGCATTGCTTTACTTAAGGTGTTTATACTAGCATCGTTTTTTTTTTTTTTACTTTTTGATCGTGAAAATAGGAGTTCTTTTGATTTTTTCAGGCACGTAATTAGTATGTATTCTTTTTCTATGTTTCATACAATCATATCATAATTTATGTATTTGGGGTTGGAATTATTTATCATATTAATATTAATATGTAATTTTCCCGTCCTATCCCTTACAAAATTAGATCTCAGTTCACTCTCTCTTTAGTCATATTAATATGTCTTTTACCTTTTTTCTCTTTTGAAATCTTATTTCTATATGTAAACTAGAGAATCTACAAAAATACATATTAACAATTTTTTTCCATCAAACATGCTGCTTCATAATTTAGGATATCTACTTTTATTTGAGTTCATTCTTTCATTTTTATCTTGAAATGTGTTTATAAATTTAATCATTAATATGTAATTAATTACTTCTTACTCGAAATCAATATACAATTATTATTCAATATTTTTACATTGACCTAGAATGTAAACATGTGTTAGCATGTCACCATATTATATATATATATAATATAGTGTATATATATAAGACTAATATGCATATCTATAGACATTTGATTGTTTTAAAGTACTGAAATATATTATAAAAACTGTTGAGAACAATAAAATTTAAAGATTTCTACGTGATGGAGAAGATATCCAACTTATGAAAATTTTACATTTCAAGTGTTGCATGTATAAGTCTATTATATATTTTTAGGTTATCAAAATAATCATAAAAAGTACACAAAATCATATATAATATATAGATATCTTGTTATCAGGAAAGTTATTGACAACTTAAAAGATAAATATTTATTGATCAATCAAAAGATTTGTATTATAGCTAGCAGTGTCAAAATAAAATATTTACTTTGGTGATCATAATCTTCTTCTAATTAACTAGAATGAAGAGAAGAATTTGGTAAAATAGTTGACAACATTAAAAAGAGTTAACTAACATAAAGTCATTTACTCTAAGTAGAATAATTAGCTTGTACTTTTTGTCAAACTAGATATTCTCTTTTATTTGAATACATATTTTGACCATATGCCTTAATCTCAATCAATCAGAGTATTTTAATTTACTTTTAACAGAATTGCCTTCATAGAATATAACTATAATAGTTATCAATTTTAAGATTTGTATCCACACACCATCGTTTAACTCTTATTAGAGTTTCCCTCTGAAGTTGAAGCCTTTGTTAGTGGGATGATGACTTTGGTTGATGCGAGACAAAGTGTTATAAATTTGATAAATCTAATCTTAAAAATATGTATATATCATAAACAAAATATATTATTTAACTATAAATTTGAAACTCATCCATGACCTACTCTTTTATTTAGACTATCCCACTTCCTAATAAATGCTAGACTCCTCTCCCTATCTCTCCTTTATTTAGTATACTTGTTAAATTTCTCAATGTAAAAAATAGTCTATTGTGAAATTTCTTTAAAAGAAAATTATTCGACACGGAAAATTATCTTTCCTTATTTATTATTTCAAATATACAAAAAGTTATCTTTTCTTTTTTGTTTTTTTAAATTATTTTAGTAATTATATTAAATCCACCGATATAATATATTGCACGTGCGTAGCGCGTTTCTTTGACTAGTACAAATTAAGAGAGGTTCTTCCCACACATGGGTCTTAAAGTAATCTAAGCCCCTTGTTTTCCTAGACACTTTGCCCATTCAAGCGCTTAGGTGTAGCTGTAAATGTAATCACGAAATATGAAGGTTTGCCCATTGTCATTGTTTTGTATATTTATAAGGGGAGAAGGGGATTACCCAACTTATCAACAACTTGCCTTTTTAAATCTTCCCAAGGAGATGTTGGGTGTCGTCAGTCGTGACATACTCATCATGTGATGGGTCTTTTAGAAGGAAGAGCGTGGAGAGTAGTCATCACGGCTTCCCTCCTTTCAATATAAAAGGGTGTCTGAATTGATGTGACAATCGATGGTCATTGAACCAGTTCACAATAATAAAAGTAAGAGCATTCGGAAGAGGTCAAAAGTTAAAATTGCCTCTAAATCTTCGAGAACCATAATTCTCAGTTTATCTTTTGGAAATTAAGAATGATTTGCTACTTGAAAATGATCGGTTAGCAAAAATGAGGTAGACTGTCGATTCACTTCATTCATTGGTGCGATCTTGGTGCGGTAAGATAGGAGGGATCCATGGTGGGAACAGACAACGACTAATATTTGTCTAACCAAAGATTAATATTTCATCAGTTAAAAGTCAATATTTATTAGTCAAAGACTAGTATTTGTCAATATAATAAATATTTCTTTTACGAATTTTATCTAATTTGGATATTTTGAACAAAATTTATGAAGGTAAAGCTATCACGATGCTTCATTTTTTGTGAATGGAGTGCAATATGGAAGAGACAAGAAAGTGTTAGAGGTCGATGACGGTTTCCTTGAAAAGAATTCACACGTTCGTAGTTGAAGCTTGTTTTATGCGGCAAAAGTGAATACAAAGGCGAGGTAGACTTCTAGTTCTAGAATATAGCCCGAAAACAAAATTTCCATGAGGTTGATATTCAGAAAACAAAGAAGTGATGTTAGTTCTATCTTTTCCTAGTAAGTTTTATGTATAAAGTGAAGAGTCTTGAACTTTTCCTAGTTGAGTTCTATGTATAAAGTGAAGAGTCTTGATCTTGTATCTTAGTGTAGATCGTTGGACGTAGATGGGAAGCTGTCGATACAATTACGGTTTTTGGAAGTAAATTTGCAAAGAAGATCAAGGATCAAGGGTCTTAGAAGGAGATTCTCAAAAAAAATCTTTCGATACTTAAGTTAATAATAAACTAAACTAAAAGACAAAAAACAAGAGAGACTAGAGGATATGAAATTGCTCTTCACGGCTTATTTATAGGTCCAAAGATTACTTACTTTCTCTGGAGGGAGATTCTAAAATTATATAGCTACGGAGTCTCTGGACGATTCAGCTGTAAAGATGAGACAATGATGGAGATAGTTTGGGAGATGTACTCCTTCGATAAGAGTCCATGTTGGCATCCAATAATCAGTTATCAGCTTTGAGCAAATCATTTGAGATTCTTATCCTTATTTTGATCCATTTGCATGCTTCAGGTTTAATCAAGTTCATGTAGGGAGTTAATCAACTATTTATTAGGTAGGAGTCCACCTGAGAATAGGTTTAACCTCCTTATGGCGAGGAGGGTGTCCTTGGTCATGTGATAGCCCACCTGAGCATAAGGATTCTGTTACGGGTCGTCACTTGGCCGCTCGGCTCAGGAGTAGGATGAGTTTTCACTCGACTAATCGGCGTAGGGGCACTCGGTATTATGCTGGCTTCTGATGGCCCAGCCGGGCGAGCTCTGCTGACCGAGTCGCTACATAGGAAAGCGATTAGAGCTTGAAAGACTAAATCCTCTGGCGCGTCGAATGGCTGCAGAGGAAAGTCAGAATGCAGAAGGGCCCGAAGGCCACGGACCACGTCCTTTAACCGCTCCCGCACGACGATTATGGAAGCCCCGTTAGTGGCAAGACATCTCGAAGATCGTGATCGTAAGTTACCCGTAATTAGCGCCACGAAATCAGTCAACGAGAATCTCGGACGAATCCCGGAGCACGACTTCTACCCACTTATTGTAAACCGCACTGACGGAGCCACTATAAAAGGGGGAGGCGTCTCTCACACCGGAGGTATGTAATTTCTGAGGCAAAAACATTGTCTTTCCGTCTTGCCGAATCTGACTTGAGCGTCGGAGCCTTCCCCCACCGATGTCACTCGGTGGTCTTGCAGGTACAACACTCGGCGGCGGGCGCTCACGATCGGCTCATCTTTCCTTGGGAGTTACTCAGCTAAGGCCGAACTCGTTACTCTAGCAGTAACAGATTCCTTTAGTAGCTTTTTGTTGCTCAGAATTCTCTTATTGTGGAGTTGTTTTGGTACGTGGATCTTTCCACATGGGTGACTTTCTAGGACTGAATTGCGGTCCTATCTGTTGGGTTCTTGCCATATGGGCCTCCAGGATATTTAATAAGCTAGCTGCCATTTTCCGGGCCAGATATGTCTTATGGGCCTTTCGCTAAGAAATTGATGAACTGTGATTTTCTCCCTCCATAAAAATATATGCAACACAAGGTGACTGCGTGTTCAAGTGGGGATATTTCATAACTACACACACATGGGCCATCACCTTCATTAAAATTCCATTGCATGGACCTGAGTCTCCTAGAACTCGCAGCAGGACGTTTGAGAAATTGGATGTGAATGTTACATGAACATAAAACTAAGCAGGAGCATGTTCTGTACTGCATTATGCCGTTATTTCTCTCTACTGTTGTGATTCTTTTTCGGGGAGGAAGATGGGAGGAACATGCTCTTCTCCAGAACCGCCAGCCTTCAACAACTCCCCGGCCGGCAAGCCGGATTTTCTTACAAGAATGGGTTTCAATCCCTCTTTTTTTTTCTTCTTCCCTAAATTAGAGGACGTCAAACCACCGATTTTATTAATGGAAGAAAGCTTAAAATAGTAGGCAAATGCCATACAACCGGATGGCCTAGGCCAAGCAAGATAACCCTCCTAAGAAAAATAAATCTAAAATAAAAGACCCATTCACATAAAAGATAGCTTTTAGAACATGACCGATCCTAAGAAAATATACGTCGAAGAACAGCTCAAGGGTGAAAGCCCGACCGTCGCTCAACTTCATCGTCCTCAATATCTTTATCAAGCGCCTCAAATTATAATTTTACTCCCGATCACATGAATATGTTTTCAATTTTAGCCAATTTTGCAAACGAGATCAGCATTTCTTCAATATTTCCTTGCGGGACTGGAGTAGGGAAGGATGTAGCAGCTGGAGAGGCGAGGGTCTAACACAACGAGTTAGGAGATCAGACATGTAGAGTTGGTAAATAGTTTCCAACACTCTTTTTACAATTCGAACTTGTTTTGATGATGAATTGATAGCATCCTTTGTTAGGTTTTATCCAATATTAATGGTCCACTTATATTAGGCCGCATAACTTATATACACTATTAGGTCCAGTTAACGGAATATATTCATAGACTTAACCCATTAAGTGTCTATGGAATCATGTTATGGGTGGGATCTTGCTCAGGTCTATTAGGACTGGTTCTTCCTCTCTATCAATATATGTGAGACTTCCCATCAAGTGACACAGACTAAAGATATATAGAGAGAGGAAACCAGAGGAAGATTGCAGTGGGTTACGCATCTCCCTTCCCGGCGTCCGTGCACGTTGTTCGTCTTTTGACTTCATCTTTTTCCTCGCACGTGGGATGACTTTCGCATTAAGTACACATTCCCAACATGTGGTATCAGGACCCGTGACAGATTTTATGGGCTTCCATCATTGCGATCTTCGTATTTACATTTTTTACGAAGATGGAAGGATTTTTTTTTAATTGTTCTGTTGGCAGGGGTAGCGGCGCTGCCTCACTCGTGGCCGGAAGGCAGGCCGCCGCAGTGCTGCCCATCCTCTGCGCGCGGTGCGCAAGGCGATGGCTCCACTGCCATTGTGTTTGGCCGGCCGCCATGCAGGCTTCCATCGCACAAGGGGGAGGAGGGGAGGTGGCTGGGCCGCCACCGTGCGGGCTTCTGTCACACTGGGCACGGACGGGGTTGTGGGGGCAGCCGAAGGGGGCCGCGGCGTCCTCACCCGTGCGGCGCGGAGGCTCGCAGGGCGCCGCGGGGCGCGCTGTGCAGCCTCACCAGCGCGGCTGGGGGGCAAGCGGCCGTAGCCACCGTGCCGTGGCAGTTAAAGTTTAAAAAAAAATGGGTTCTGGGCGGCGGCGGCCTTTCCCTCGCCAGACAGCGCCGTCGGTGCCATGTCCGGCCGGCAAGGGAGGCAACGGGGCCGCCGGCCCCTTCCTGTCGCAACTGCCGTGGCGGCAGCGGCGGCTTCCCCCCGTCCCTCTAGGGTTTGGAGGAGGCGGTAGGTTGAGGAAGAAGATGAGAGTTTCACATTTTTACCCCAAAGTTTTTAATAATTATTTTTATACCCCTATTCTTTAAGTTATATATCCATTTCTTATTGGATCCGATTTTGGGGGTTTTAAGTTTTGGATATTGGATTACGGTTATCGGGTTTGGGTATTGGATCACTTTAAACCCATTTAGGATCCATATCCGGATACCATTAAGAATCCGAATATGTTTTTCACTTAAGTTTACATAATATCCATTTAGTATCCATTATTGTTTTTGTATTCTTTAAGCTTTAAAACTATTTATTTTAAGTTCTCTCTTGAGAGTTTTTATCCTTTAAGATTTATTAATGGGTATGCTGGATCCATTAAGTATAGGACCATAGGCCCATAGATTTTGGGCCAAATTTGGGCCCATTAATGACTTTTAAAGAATTTAAGATCTTATTTGTAAACAGTTTAGATACAGAAGCAATTTTAGGGATATGTTTGCAATTCTGTTGTCTTTTCTGCGAATAGAAAGGGATATTTATGTAACAACAAGTTTAAACTCGTATTTTTAACCCCTTTTAATTTAGTTTTAGCACGAATAAAGCTTGTTTATGGATTGATAATTGTTACATTATTCATTAGAGATATTCTTTTGAGTTTTGATCTCATTACAATTTTATTTATGCATGAATATCTCTGTTTTCAGATTGTAATAGTTATTGTATATATGTCCCTTTGCTCATATTAAGGGTTACATTGATACTATTATGAGGTTTGGCGGGAATTTTTGATTTCTAAATGGTTAGGTAGATCACCAAAGTGGCACTAATAATAAAGAATGATAAAATTTAACCTCTCACCTTGCACTTTCTTCACACTTGCACAAATAGGTACCCCTTTCTTGGCTTGGATGAACTCTCCGTCGAATATTTCTTCTGCGGAATAGTGACTCCTTGTCCAAGGCCTCCGTAAGTCTCCTCTGGCCATGGATTCCCTCATGGTCGATGAGCAGGTTGTACCATGAAGTTCTCCGATGTTAGTGTGTACTCAATTAAGTTTTTGATAGTATCAATGATGAACATTATGATTTGTTTGTTGTCATTTTAATTGGTTGGGAGGATATTTCTGCATCCTGAATGTATAAGTAGATCACCAAAGTGGCCTTATGCATGAAGGATAATGAAGTATTCTCATTAAGAAATTAAAATAACATCAAACTTTGTGTTCTTGGCTTGAAGGTGAAATTTAACTCCCAAAGGAGTGTTTTATTTTCATGCCATGAACAGGGTAGAATAGAATTTGTGTGCATGGCGACTATTGAGAGTATGTACCCAAAGGTACTCTCTCTTTACATCAAAGTGTATATAAATTTTAGTTCTATCACTTAAGTAATTTCCTTGGGGAGGTTGTCCACTAGCATGTTGTAATTACCGCCCAAAGGAGGAATTATAATGATGCATCAGGACAACTAGTTAAAGTAATTCATTAAGTTGTTAAAATTGTTTTACTTCAATTCACTGTCTCAAAACTTGTTATTCAGTCATCATTTATATGTGAGCATTTATTTTTATGTTCTTCTCCATTGTTTGCCCCTTTCACTGGTCAAGTACCGTATTTTAATGGGACAAATTTTACTGAATGGAAACAAAGAGTAATGTTTGCATTAGGGTGTATGGACTTAGATTTAGCATTGCGTGAGATTAAGCTTGCTGCTATTACAGTTGAAAGCACTCAGGAACATAAGACTCATTTTGATAAATGAGAAAGATCCAACCGCTTATGACTCTTGTTTCTTCAGGGACATGTGGGGCAAAGCATTGAGGGATCTATCTCAGAGAAGACCATAGCTAGTGAATTTCTTAAGGTAATTGAGGAATAATTTGTTAGTTTAGATAAAGTGAAAGCTAGCACTCTGATGGCTAAGCCTTCCTCAATGAAATACATTGGCGGTGGTTGTAGATGTGTTTTTTTTTCAAAACACCTCCCACAAAGAGATGATTAAAAAAAGAAGAAAATTTTAAATAAGTGAAAATAGGATGATATGGCGAGATGGGAAAGAAAAGAATAAAAAAACAAAGTGTGCGTGTGTGCACAATATGGAGTGTGATCGCCAGACACACGTAGGTGTCGAAGGAAACGAGTGGAGAGGAAGACACGAAGGGTACTTACCTTCACCCAAGATCACGGGAGAGTGGTGCGGGTTGCTTCTACTCCTCCCACCGGCCGGCCGACAATGAAGATTTAGCTACGAATGGTTACCTTGCAAAAGAAAAGACAAACAAACAAATGAAAGAGAGGATTAGACTTGGAAGTGCAACACCAAACTCAAAGGAAATGAAATAAAATGCAATGACATGGGCGTTAACACACCTCGTGGGGTGGTGTTAAACCCCTAAAAAGTGTGGGAAAGGAGAAAATGATGTGTTGTGTGTGTGTGAATGTGATGCATGCAACAAGTAGAAATAAAAGAAGTGAAGGGAGAAGAAAGAGTGGCGATGTGAGCCCGCTGCCACAATGGATGAAGTGGAAGAAAAGGAGGAAGCTCCTCCCGCCCCACTCTAATGCGCATGAAGAAGACCGCTCTGAACTCCAAGGGCGGGAGACTTGAAAAGCTTGAGATGTGAGCCTTCCTTGGTTCGGAGTTGAGCTTTCAATTCGGCAGGGCTTCTCCGTACTGCGTGGGTCATGCTTAAAACAGTGGCCTCGGGGGTCTATTTATAGGGACAAAATGCTTAAATCGCGTCGGGTACAGTGGACGCCTATCTAATGAATCACGTCCGACTAAAGCACCGCGATTTCAAAGATTCACTTGCTTCGATTAAGCCCTTCCAATCAACGATTATGACTATTTTAAGAATCGCGTCGGCTAAGGCCGCCGTGTTTCTAACCCTTCCGATTTGAATCGATTCTTGCGAAATATAAAAATGGCAATAATGAACCGCGTCGGTTTAACCCGCCGCGTATTTGAACATAATCGATCTTCTGAGGCAATCGATCTTCATTTAATGGAAGGTTAGAACGCGTCGGCTTATGTAGACGCAATTAGAATTGACAACAAAATCTTTCCAAAAATGATTTTGAAAATTTCCATAATTCGAAAATGGAAACTATGAATCGCGACGGCTTTATCAAACGCGAATCTAAACAGGGTAAGCACCAGAAAAAGAAGTGTGATACGCGTCGGTTTTACTCACAGCGTATCAAACATCTTAAAAGGCGTCCACTGTATCAGACGCGAATCAATAAAGTTCAATAGACCCCTTTGGACCCCTTAGAAAATTCCTTAAAAATCCTAGAAAAAATAAAAAAAATAGAAAAATCACTCAAGAGGTTAATTGAAGAGAGCCACTTTGAGGCATCGTGGTATAACATGAAATTTGCTCGATACATTGCCAAAATGGTGTGTCTACAGTTGCCTCGCCTTGGCGTCTACTTTGCAAGGAAGTGGAGCAAAATGACATGAAATGAGGGCATTGTAATGGTATGAAGGAAGTGGAATGAAGTGGAGTGACTGAAAAGTAGACGCCAAGGTGTGATGAGACACGCCTCAACAACATATGACTGGAGCTGTTCCTCAATTCAAAGTGAAGTGGTTTGTAGAAAACCTCAAGAGAAAACCCAAAGTTTGAACAGAAGAAGGAGGAGTATGCACGTGGGTACGGAAGGGAGAAAGATCAACTTCCAGCGTCGGTGAAGTACCTAAGGACACAATCCGTTAGGTTGCACCATTGGGGACATCTGCCATGGCCTTTGGTGGATCTTAGGGAAAATAGATGAATTTAAAAAGGAATCCAAAACAATGGGTTTCTCGAGAAATAATCCTCAAACATCAACAGGATGAACTAAGTACTTGACTCGGAATGGAATATTTCATATTAATGGGAATTGGTAATAAGTGGTTCTCTTCAGTCAAGCACGAGAGTGATTACCCAGAATTATGCTCAAAGTCCTACATGATGCATGCTGGGCTAAAAAAAAAAAAGATTAAAACAAATGAAAATATAAAATAATCAAGGATAATATTCCTACGATGCCAAAGTCAAGACCGGATGGAATCCGTCATCCTTCTGCAACGCAACGGCCTATCCTCAAGTCATAAGAATCCTCTGGAATCATCATTGTTTTTGGCGGAGGAGGGGAACTCAAATTTCAGATTCATCAGAGCCTTAAGGTCCTTGATACGCTCTAATAAAGTATAACATATAATAAAATGCAATATATACAATACCAGACTGGGGATCGCCGAAGGTGATCATGAATTGCATGGCGAGAAGTGTGTCCAGAACCTGCGCTCAAAGACATATCAGTATTGACAAGCAACAAATAATAGAGACGACCGTGAAAATAATGTTGCTTGTAAATCGCGGCAGGAATGTTGGACGCCTTTTACCTTCCTGAATCGCGTCGACTTAGTCGGACACGCTTTAACTTTACCTGTCGCAATTGAAGTCGGACACAACACTTTGAATCGCGTCGGATGCATCAGACGCGATTTAAACTTTCCTCCCGAGACTCTATTTTCCTGCCTGTTTTGCATCCTTTCTCTCTTTTAATGTTTGCCTCCGGGCTAATGCGAGCCAAGGAGCTATAAGACACCTCTCAACCAGCTCTTTTCATGCTCTCACCCTCCTCAAAGTGCAAGAATCAACCATTGAAGCAAGGAGGAGAAGGAGAGAAGGAGAGTTTGAAGCTTTGAAGCAATGGAGCATGATGATGCCCCCCCCATCCAAGAGGCCAAGAATTGAAGGATTTCAAAGATTGAGCCAAGCGGAGGGACATATTTGCAAGCTGATTCAAGCCAAATTGGTGAGTGGATTTGATTTAATACATTGATTTGACTTGTTCTTGCTCATGTTCTTGATATTCTTAATGTGTTATTCTCATTTTCTCTTCTATTTTTTCTTGTTTCTTTCTCTCCTCTTCCAACTGCCATGGCCGACCTCTTCATCTCCCCTACAACCATGCACTATGCACCATGCCATGCTATGACCATATCATGCGCCCCTCCCTCATGGCCAATATCACCATATGCCATCTCCACTTATAACTATATCACCCATGCACATGCCTATCCATGCCAACCTTCCACAGGATTATCCACTTTTCCCGGGTAACCGACGTTATATGCATCTCCCATGGCTCCAAGAGTTGACTGCCTCCATCACCCTTGACATGACTACCATCCTCAAAAGGTGGGGAATTAAAAACCTTGCTATCCATGCCAAAAGATACCATGAGATTCACCTAGATTAGGCAGCTATGGAGGCGTTGGTAGAACTTTGGCACCCTCAAACCCATACCTTCCTCTTCAAGACTTTTGAGGCCACCATCCTGTTGGAAGAGGTTGAATTATTGTTAGGCTTGAAGCGGATGAAACAAGGCGAGGAGGATGAGGTGGCGATCATGCTGAGGTGCTACATGAGCAAGATAGTGCTTGAAAGTTTCATGGACACAGGGGCGGCCCAAGACCTCCGGACTGAGAAAGGAATTATCCTGCAAAAACTGGCAGCCTGGACAATGAAAGAGATACCCAAGGCGGAGAACGACGAGCGGCTGGAAAAGGTAATGAGAGGATTCGCCATCTGCGTGGCGGGTGCACTCCTCTTCCCCTCAATTGACAACATCCTAGAGGAGGATCAATTAAGCGCAGTGTGTGGCATATGGGAGGGCGAAAGACTGGGACCGTCGGTGCTAGCCTTCCTCTGCAGCAGACTTACAGTGGCGAGCTTGGGTAGGCCTCCTTATGGTTCAATGTTATTGCTTACTTGTTGGACTGACCTGCATTTTAAGTTTGATTTGAGCAATGAAGTCCCTAGCTTGTCTCGAATCTTTTTCAAAAGTTCGCTTCGTCACTTGGACAACTTAGTTGGCTTGGAAGGGCGCGTGGCTAACCGAGTGCCACAACTCAAGACGCAGGCAGATTGGCGTGACCATCTCTGAAGCATGCCCAGAAATGCATTTACATGTACTCCGGCGCCTCTTCTTACCAGGGACATACGGACATGGCTAGCACCCGACGTGGACTTACGACTGATCGATGCGTCTGAGTTCGTTCTCTACAACCCACACCCCTGCCTCTCTCAACTCGGGCTTCCACGACGCAACTTTGAAGGGCCGTCTCACCTTTCACCAATCAAGTGGTGGGAAATCGGGACAAACAACGATGGTGAAGAGGCAGACACAATTAAAGCACTATGGAAAGTTTGCTCCTACAGGAGGCCGGTCCTACGTGTGGAGGAGGTAGAGGATGACTAGATGACATATGTAAGGGAGCTCGGGAAAATCTGGCCCAAGGTAGCCGTTTGTAAGCGCCGAAATTAATTCCTCAATAAGAAATATATTACATCCTTAATATGGCCAAATTGCACCCTTATGCATGATTGTATCAACCAAACAGCTTGAATTTTCTCCTCAAAATTGAGCCTCGGGTAAGCACTTTGAATCGCGTCTGATACAGACGCCACATATTACCGCTTGATCTGCGTCCAATAAAACCGCCGCCGTTAACCTTAATTGCATCCACTATCCCTGACGCGTTTCAATTGTACTTCAAAAATTTGAAAATCGCGCCCCTCAAACTCGGTGCTGGGGTAATGATGGCATTCTGAATCGCGTCGACGACCTTTGACGCAATTAATATGAACGTTCCAAATTTGCGTCGGCTGTAGCGGACGCGATTTCTAACCCCGCCGGAGGCTACAAAACGCTCGAGGTGCCTCTTGCTCACTCTTTCGACCCTCTTTCCATCGAGCTCTCTCCTTCTCCTTCTATCTTGGCTTCCTCTCAAGCCATCTCTCTCTCTCTCTCTCTCTCTCTCTCTCTAGCATCTCCATCTTGACCCGGTGATGACGAAGAAAGCTAAGGCGATGAAGCGCGGCGAGGCAATGCCAACGAAAGCACATCGGCGGAGGTGGAATCGCCGGCGCCGACGACGATAGAGGGGGCGGAGATGCCGGCACGGCGACCCGGTTGATGGTGGACGAATTATCGCCGCCGAGGAGGAATTGTAGCACCCCGAAATTTTAATACATAAAAATTCAAAATAAATAGAAATAAATAATTTCCATAATATCGGAGTATTTAAACATACATATCATTATCGTATGAGCTAAAACACATCGGAAAAATCCATAAAAATATAAATCAACCCCAAACATTTTACTAAAAGTTTCACAAAGAAATTTAGTCAAGAAAATTGGATTAGCCAAGTTTAAAGTGTTTCACGACTTATTATCGTAATTTATAATAAGTCAGAAAATCATTATCACACGTACTTGGATGAGTCAGAAAATTAAATAAAAATCATATATGGGCTTCAAATAATATCTTCTAATGACCATCAAGAAATTTGGGTCAATAAAAATCATTTGGACTAGGTTAAGAGTTATTGTGACCAATTATCCAAATTAGGAAATAAGTCGGAAAACCGTTAACACGAGAAAATACGACGCAACCAAAAATTAATAAAAGTGTTGGAGAGACTCCCGACATTATATATTAATGACCCAATATCTTAATGGGCCAATGGACCACATATGACCCAAAAATCAAATGAAGCTAGGAAATGCATGAAATTCGTAGCTTAAATTAGCTGAAATTAAAAAGAAGCAATTAGAGTTGAATTAGGAAGAGATCTTACACTCTTGGCAACCCAAATTCGTGCCTACCACCCATAGAGGTTGCTTGATGGCCAAGACTCTCTAATGGAGGAGAGATCTTCAAATTTTGGAAAGACACAAGCCAATCCCGCACCCTTCTTTCCTAGTTACAATAGGACTCCTAAATACCTTGGTTACTTAAATACTCTTCACCCAAACCCTAGGGACGAGCTTACAACTTTCTGGGGTCGTGTGGAGGAGCTCTTGGGGGCTGGGGAGCTGTGGATCGACCACAAGAAGGACATCTTCTTCCCCCGTTCGTCTTCTACGACCTGCACAAACTGTCCACTTGAAGCCGATCAAAGGTAGGCCAAACCTAAACCAAACCTTGCAAGGCTTATACCCCTGGAAATAGGGTCAAGTCTACATCCTAACCCAAGTGGAATGCCTAAATTCCATGCAGTATACACAGAGTATTAAGTGTTCTCCTGCGAGTGGTCTAAACACAGATTTTCTGGACGAATGGGACTTCTTCAACCCAAAAGGTAGGTTTCTCAGGCCAAACCTTAACATATCCTATACCAATGTATAGACCATCAAGGTAACTTTCATTTCCCACTGGTTTCATCGAATTCCATTGAGTAGATTTTGAGTTATAAGCGTTTTCCCCAAGTCGCGCACTGTCAGGGCTTTCTTTGTTCTTTATATGTTGCATGTGATTCGAGACCGAATTAGAGCAAATCCACAACATGAAAGTTTTTCTACTAGTTGTCCTGGTCATGTTTTGTGTTGAATGTTTTGTCTAAATATCATTAGTTAGAGAGTTATAAGCATGGTAAGAGGGTTGCTGCATGAAACTACGTTTTTCAGGTTACACTTGGTGTTATGTTGTGTTTGACTGATTAAAGCCTATCGAAACCCTCATGGTGTTCTAATTCCGATTTAGTGGAAGCACCCTCGCATGTCTAGATTAGTTGAAAATTGGTTTCGTTATTTTTCATACATTGTACAATTTGTTCTCTATTTTGAAGCACCCTATGTCAATATAAGGCTGTTCTGGACCGCAATCAAGAACATGTCCTTTCTCTGCCAGATTCAGGCGCAGACCCTGTATACGCGATGGCCCGATAGGCCGCGTTCTGTGGTCTTGTCGCGACAGCATACCCCATCACGTTCTGAACGCGACGTAGCGCTCCGTCGCTACCTTGCTGCCTGATCTGACTGCCCCATCACGTTCTTCACATCCCAGTGTCACGTTCTGTTCCCGACCCGTCGCGACCCTTACGGGGATCCGTCATGACCTGACCTTCGGGTCTGACCACCCTGTCGCCTTCTTCATATGCACCCGTCGCGATCTCAGGATTTTGCATTAAATCCTCACTTATTTTCTTGCAAATCTAACCGCTATACCCGAGGTCTGCTTAACATGATATTTAGTGTGTAATTCACATATTTTGGGTCTGATCATTGCATGGTGGTTATTTTAATGTCTTAAAAGTGATTAACCTATTTAAAAGCTTTAATTACATGAATGCTATTCTAATTGCTCCTTAAATGTTATGATCCATTCATGCAACTCATGATTTAATCTCTCCATTATTCTACCATGTTTTAAATGATAATTATCGTTCTTAAATCTTGCAAGCCCATGTGTAGTTAATGCATTGTTCAATTCGTGCCATCATGTTAAGTGCTTTTTCTGCGAGTTTAAAACCGATGGTTTGAGAATTGAGACACGCGTACATCACTACACACTTACACGTCTAGGCAGCCCTTTCTTGGGGATTTGGAAGCTCTTTACGGTCATTCCGAATCGGTAGACTAGTGACCTTTTCTCTAAGGCCTCCATAAATCTCCTCTGACCATGGATTTCCACCTGGCCGACGAGTGGTTGTACCATTGAAGTTCCCTGGAGATAGCGTGCACTTCCTCTCTCGTCTGTTCTCGTGAGTGTGAATTACAATCTAGACTAAAGCCATTAATGTAAAGATTGAACTAAATTATAAATCGTACCGTTATGCTGCCAAATTTATCTCTTGACCATTGTTATCATGAAATCATGTTCAATTACTTATTACTAGTTCTCATCATCATCATGAACATGACATTACACATGCTTACTTATTGAAACTCTCATTGGCCATTATAAATGACTGTAGGTATCTACATTTAAAATTAAGTGAGATGCTGACTGGGCATGGCGAGTGTCCAAGGGCTCCAGTCTAGCCCCAATGACGGAGAGTCATAAATATACTATTAACCATGACGTATAATGATTACTGGCGTTGCATCTGCGCTGGGAGTCGTGCGTGTCGTGTTGAATGATAGATACAATAACCACATACACGTGTCCTGGTGTACATTCTTGATGGATCTTTTCTTGGTGTAAATTAGTGTCTACGTGCCTGATTAGTGTTACATGATCGTGCTCGTGCGTGCTTGCTTGCTTGTGTGATATGTCCATCCTGCATTTAATGCAATTAGTGATACCTTGCGTTCTTGACATCAAGTGAATTCTTGCGTGCTTGTACAAAGTGATCTATTGCTAGTTCTATCTTGTCATTATGTTCAAAATCGTGTTCTACATGATCACTCTATCTAGCTTGTTCATGTATCATGTTTTAACGAGTTTTATTTGTGCTCGCATATCATTCATCATGCTTACCTAGTTCTAAATGCTAATCACTTATATTATTGTCCGCACATGAGATATAAATCCTACTGGGTTAGTTTGCTCATCCCCTACTTTTACCCAATCTAGGTGACTATGACATTCAAGAGGAAGATCAAGACGAGGATGGGAATGCGTCCGAGTGAAGAGCGTCCCAACTATGAGTCTAGTTATAGTAGTTTGCTTTGAGTGATAGATTCATGTAGTAGGAAGTGAGGAATAAAATGTACTTTTTTTCTTTTTTATTGAGTCTTAGTCCTATAATAGTTCCCATTTGGAATACAATGAGTTGAGATTTGAATAAAAGATTAGTTGAGTTCAATATTTGGGCCCTATGATGATGTATGTTGTTATACATTTAGTGTGTGCTAGCTAGAGGCTTATTTGCCGACTGTTCACTCTCAGGATATCGTCTCGAATTATTTCCGAATATTATTAATATCCACTGCGTAATTCTCGGGACGTGACAGTTTAGTGGTATCAGAGCCTAGGAACACCAAATAGGAGTATGTCTCAGGAATAGGAGATACCTATGGAACCTAGGTCATGGAAATTAAATACAGTACCTGGTGAGAAGGGGTAGAGACTGGGAATATGTTAGCAAGAATTAAACACTCCTGCCATTGACTCTAATAATGTATCTAGAGACATTAATTGGTTTCCATTCTTTTCTCAGGAACCTCATAACTCTTGCACTCAACTGCAATGGCTCGCAACCAATAGCAAGCTATGCAAGAAACAGTAGCTAGATTGACTCAGGCCCTGCAAAATGTGGTTCAGGCTGGAAATCAGGCTGCTGCAGTTAGAAATGGAGCCGGTGATTTGCACCGCAATTTTAGGAGTTTGAACCCTCCTCGTTTCTCTGGATCCCTGATCCGGACGAAGCAGAGAACTGGCAGGAGGAGATAGAAAGGATCTTCCAAGTCATGCAATGCACTAATAGGGAGAAGGTGGTACTGGCCACTTTCCAATTCACTAAGGATGCCTGAGCATGGTGGAAGGCCACATCGGCCCACCTGCCTAATGTTGGCGAACTGGAGTGGGCCGGATTTCTGGAGATATTCTGGGGAAAGTATTTCTCTGAGAGAGTCAAGGAGAAGAAGGCAGCGGAGTTTGCCACACTAAAACAGAAAGGGATGTCCGTAGCGGCTCAGTTCGCGCGTCTTGCTGTGTATGCCCCACACTTGGTGGGAATTGAAAGACTTAAGGCAAATCGGTTCATGGATGGGCTCATGCCCATGTTCATTGAAAGACTTAGACCACACAACATTCAAACTACACTGAGATGGTCCAAAGATGTAGTGCCCTAGATTTCCTTGAAATATTCTGTTCATTGTGTGTTTATTCTGCATAAATGGAATGCTGTTCTGTGTAGAACTAGGCGTCAAGATCATTTGACGTTAAGCTTGTAAGCGGCAACATCGCATGCCGTTTATGGGATGTTAACGACGATAGGTATTGACGTTTAATATTTTCTGAATTATTTAATTTGGGCAAGACTATAAACGACATCAACGATGGACGTTTATATTTGGGGTAGACGACAACCTATGTTGACGTTAAGTTGACTTGCCTGTTTTTGAGCTTTCCATTCCGGATCAAGGAAAACGGCCGTTTCGGGAAGGCTTTAATGAGCTGATCCGAGGCGTTTAGATCCGAGGGTCAGGGTTGGGTTGGCCTTGGCTTGAGAGGTCTTTATAAGACCAGATCTCGCAGGAAGAAAGAGGGTTTTTGCTTGGTTCTGGAAGAGAGAAAGAGGGCCGAGGAAGGGATTTGCAGAGCGATCTGGTGCTTGTTCGTGCGGATTGAAGACATCTACACCGAGGAGAATCATAAGACTTCGTGCCCAAAAGCTCATCCTGGCGGAGGAACTTCATCGGAGGAGGTTCGGATTGCTTGAAGACGGAGGAAAGAATTGTCTCCCTGGCGAGACAGGCTTCTTCGAGCTCGGATTCGACACTCCATTAGGAGGGATTGAGGCAAGTTACATGGGGGATTTAGTTTAGGATATGATATACTAGTATTTAACATTTTCCGTATTTTAAAGCATGTAAACAACCTACGGGAGGGGTTAGAAATGTTGTCATTTCATGCGGGTTTCTGTGTTTTTCTGTGTTTTAGAACTCGACGTCAAGGGTATTGCCGCCTATATTATGTAAACGGCAATATCGACTGCCGTTTAGTTCATCCAAAATATATATGCATTTTCTGTCCTTTCTATATGTAAACGGCGCTATGTGCCGCCGTCGGTATGTGTTAACGGCGCTATGTGCCGCCGCCTATAATTACTTAACGACAACGTATATGGACGTCGACTATAGTAAAAACGTCGTACCATTGACGTCAAGTTTAACAGAATTGTATTTTTCAGAAATCCGAGTGAATTGGTTTTAAATGCATAAATTATGAATGTATGCGTTTCAGCCATGTAAAATTTGAGTATGATAATGTTACGGACTGTCTATTTCTGTAATGTGCAGGTTTTATATTTTATATATATATACGAATTGATGACATGCATCATTACATGACAATAATGAAGGTTTAAATTATATAAGATAAGTGCAATTGATGTAAAAGAAAGCAGTTTAATTGATGTTTAGATTACTGCAATAGATATGATATGTCTGTTTCATGTGAAAATTGTGAGCTTTTCTCAATATTAAACCATGTTAGTTAGTGATTTAATAGAGTTAATTTCATGAAAAATAGTTACAGAAATCAGAAAATTATGAAAATTGGCATGTGTATTGAAATTACTGATTTCGAATTTCTGTTAAAATTTCAGAATTTTCAGACATGTGTACGTTCTGTTATGAATTTCTGAACTATATATTACACATAGATTGAATAAAAATGAATGAAAATGCAAGAATGAAAATTACTACCATGATAGAAATCTGTTGTACAGTAAATAGGATTTCAGAACTGAAAGTGTTGTACTTCGAATATTGCATTGACTCATGTTAATTAGTATGAAATGAAATGTCACTATCCATTATATATGTTAGTGTATGCATTATATCAAGGATGCAATAAGACATTGCTATCTTAGAGATTCCTACAAGGAACCACCGTAGATGCCCCTATGGTAATGGTTCACCTATATGTAAAGAAATGAATCCGTGGGCAACGGATTGAAATCCTGGAGGTAGACTTGTTCTACTGGTCAAGGTGGGAAGGACTTCCCCGGTTTTGCGCAAATACTATGACTTCATCACCGCATTGCCTAGGTGATAAGTGAATGATAAATGACTACTGATCTCTAATTTAGTGTGGGCTATGTCTTGGCACTATATGAAAATGACTACATGTTACATGCTACAAGTTACATGTCTATTTGTTCTACATGCTACATACTACATGTTATATGCTTACATTCCTACATGTGGACTTGTTCAAAGGATTTCTTATTACATGTCAATGTTTTAATATTGCTACATGAAAATAGTTGTGTAAAAGAATAGTGCTGCATAAATGAGAAATTGATACACGAAATTGTTGTAGGTCACATAACTTCGAATAAATTCCATGAATAAGTAATTCCATGCTACATGAGAAACAGTTTTATTTCCTTATAGTTAGAATCACTATGAAATGAATGATTGTCAATGGACTTAGAACTATATTAAGAAAAGTATATGATATCAATGAATGGAATGCAAAGTACTACCATGTTTTAAAACTAATATAATGTTAATATCTTGAACTGTCTTTCATGGATTTGCTGGGTCTTGTAGACTCATACTTGCTAAACATTTCAGGAGAGCCAGAGGATACGGAGGAGTTAGTGCAACTGACTCAGAGCGGGAGGACGTGGAGACTTAGCTTGATATAGAGAGTTTTTGAGTGAATTTTGTATGTAAGAATCTTATGTAATTTCCTTTATGCAACTGATCTTTGGATTGTAATAAACTTTGGACTATTGTTGTCTTTATGCATTAGATTTGCTTTTGAATAAATGCTGATTGCATGTGTTTAATTCCAAGTTCTGTTAATTATCATTGGAATTGAATAGTTATTTGTGTATATTTCAACCTGTATTGGAAATTGTTGATTCATTCCACTGTAATACCTCTACTAATCCAATGTGAGTTGGTGTAACTGTACTGGGTCTAAGAGGGGCGTTACAGAGATTGGTATCAGAGCGATCCAGGTTGAACATGTACATAAATAGAATATCAGTATTATATCAAAAGAATTAGTCCAAGTTGGTAGAATGATAGGTTATTAAATAGGATGCTTATTTTGCAGTCTATGGCGACTCGTGGACGTAGAGGAGCAGGCCCGGCTCGAGGTGATGAGTCAGCAGGTGATCAGCAAGCTCCAGCTCAGCAAGCTCGAACCAGGCGGGTGTACCTTTACCACCCCCCCACCACCTGTAGACTACGGAGCATTGATGCAAGGATTGGTGCATGCGATGCAGACTCAGGCTCAGACTACAGCGGCATTGCAGCGCAGGTTCAGGTCGGTAGCTGCAAGAATTTTCAAGGTGTTAACTGGAGAGTTGTTATCTAAGAGAGTTTTGGATGTAGGCTCGGGCACCTGCTCAGGATGCAGTTTTTGGAGGAGTGCCAATGATGGAAAGATTCAGGAGGATGACACCCGCCTTTCTTAAGGGAGAGAGTGATCCCATTCTTGCGGAGAGTTGGCTTAGAGAGACGGAGAAGATCTTTCGTGCCCTTCGTTGTGCGGAAGAGGAGAGAGTGTCCTTAGCTACTTATATGCTGCAGGTAAATATAGATTTTAAGGAGTTTATGGGTATTGGTGGAATATATCTTAGATGTACTTACTTTCTATTTCAGGAGCGTGCCGATGTGTGGTGGTCCTCTGTACTATGCACACAGTTTTGAAGATGTGTCTATGGAGGTTGCATGGACTGAATTCGTCCGCTTATTCAAGGCGAGTACATTCCAGAGCACGTGCAGGACCGCATGGAGCAGGAGTTTTTGACGTTGACCCAGGGGTCAATGAGTGTACTTGAGTATGAGACAAGATTTGCGGAGCTATCCAAGTATGCGCCTCACATTGTGGCAGATGAGCGGAGGAAGGTAAAAAAATTTATTATGGGGTTGAAGCCGTCCTAAGGACGAGACTAGTGGCATTAGGACATCGTTCCATGGAGGAAGCTTTGTCAGCTGCATGCAGGAGGAGGCAGAGATGGAAGTTTACCTTGAAGAGAAGAGAGCTTCTTTGAAGAGGCCAGCATCAGCTTTCCAGCGACAGGATATAAGAAGAAGAAAGACCAGTTTTTTCAGCAGAGAGCAGTGGTTCCAACGAGAGCAGCGGCACGACTCCAGGCGGAGGTATGATTGCAGAGAAGCCAGTGTGTACCCAGTGCGGGAAGCGTCATGGAGGCGAGGTGTGTTGGGTGACTTCTGGGAGATGCTTGAGATGTGGTGACAAGAACCACAAGATCAGAGACTGTCCGAAGATGCGCAGCAGACTGCAGCGGCAGCTGATGAATAGTCCATCCCCATGTACTTTTAATTAATTACTTGCCTATTTTGGTGATAAACAAAACACTGTCAAAAGTTTTTCTAACCTTGTTTATCTAGCCATAAGCACATGAATTACCCAAAGAAAGTCAAGCATTTGTGGTAAGTCTTCCATACATCTTCTTTCAGAAGAGCCATAATAATTCCTTCATTAACTATAACTTTTTCCTCACTAGAACAACGATTTACTTGAAAGATTGAATAACCTGCTGTGTCAAACAAGTCGATATTATAACGACTCTGTAAGTTATCGTAACGACTTCTCAGAAGCTATAACGACTTGCTCATTATAACACTCTGTAAGTATTGTAACGACTTCTTCAGAAGTTATAACGACTTGCTCATTATAACGACTCTGTAAGTTATCGTAACGACTTCTTCAGAAGTTATAACGACTTGCTCATTATAACGACTCTGTAAGTTATCGTAACGACTTCTTCAGAAGTTTTAACGATTTGCTCGTCATAACGATCTATAAGTCATCGTAACGATTTCTTTAGAGAGTTTTAACGACTTGCTCGTCATAACGATTCGTAAGTCATCGTACGATTTCTTTAGAGAGTTTTAACGACTTGCTCGTCATAACGATTCTGTAAGTATCATAACGATTTCTTTAGAGAGTTTTAACGACTTGCTCGTCATAACGATTCTGTAAGTCATCGTAACGATTTCTTTAGAGAGTTTTAACGACTTGCTCGTCATAACGATTCTGTAAGTCTCATAACGATTTCTTTAGAGAGCTACACGACTTGCCATGTTTCATAACGATTTCTTTTATCATCTGTTATAGAACGACTTGGTTGTGGTAACGATTTCATAAGTTATCAACGACTTCTTATTAGTCTACAGCAACTTGATCATAACGATTCTATCAGATTTTCACAACGACTGCATAAGTCATGTTTCCAATAATTAAATGTTTCTCCTTGATTTAAGCTACTTGAATAGCCAAAGTCGCATCTCGTCTGTTGACTGCCATGCATTAATAAAGACTGAACGTATCTCTGCATGGACACAGAACATATTCCCATCTCATGTATTCTCGCATGCTCTTTTAGAACGATAAAGTGTCACTACTATATTTGTGTCTATCTGCTCTGACGTTGATTGATATCTGGAGATAGTATAGCTGTCTACCATTAAAACTCAACCTTGCAGAACCTTAAGGATGTAATATCCTACACTCTGGACACAGAAAGAACTACAAGCAAACTCAGAAGATCTTATCACTTTGCGTGTTCCAAAGAACAAAAGACTGCTGACAGGAAGCTTCCTCAAATCCTTCAGTCTAACGTACACCAAAGCTGAGAGACAACGGTCATCTCTTTGTCCTCATTCAAATGGAGATACAATACAAGATGAAGCTCTGAAGACAAAACAGGGGATTTTTCATTCATATTGAAGAGCGGCTAGACCTCTGCAGTTTTAAGTCTTCGAAAGTTCTCTAGAGCCAGATTTTCACTCTTTTCGATCTTGGCTCTTAGCTCTCTGTGCTGTGAGAAGAAAATTAAGGAAGAGTTAGTTTAGTTCTGAGAGAGTGCACCTTGTGTAGATCTTCGACTCTCAGTGCTTGTAGCTTCAGATTGAGTCTTTGTAAAAGCTTGATCTAGGGGCTAGTCTTTTTTTTTCAAGAATTCCTGTGTTGTCCCTTCGTGTGTGAAGGAAGACCGGTGGTTTCCAGGGTGGTGTTTTTCCCTTCAGGATAAAGGAAGACCTGGTGGTACCAGGGTGTGTGTTCCCTTCAGGGTGAAGGAAGACCAGCTGAGCTGGTGGTTGTTGTTTGTCCATAGGGGGACTGTACCCTAGTTAGTGAATCTTGAGGGTTGCTCAGGGACTGGACGTAGGACTCCTAAGGAGAGGAGATCCGAACCAGGATAAATCTCTGTGTTGTGTGATGTTGTTTTTACTAACCATTACTAATCCTTTCAAGAACTCTTATGTTTGTTTTGAGTTCAGGTTTTTTATCAGCTAGGATTATTTTAAAGACCCATTCACCCCCCCTCTGGGTTAGCCAACCGGGCAACAGCAGCAGCACCAGCAGCAGCGAGACCGCACCGAGAGCAGCAGGGAGACCGAGGGCTCCGGCTCGAGTGTTCGCCTTGGCTAGAGACAAGGCTGAGTTGGCAAGACGTCACTGAAGGTACAATTTTAATTATGGGAATGCATGCTAGAGTCTTTTCGATACCGGTGCCACGCATAGTTTTTGTTTCCGAGAGATTTGCCAGGTCTTGATAAAGGAGAATGTTCTAGTTCCAGAAAAGTTGGAGGTTCCCTTGTCTTGCATACTCCAGCAGGAAACTATCTTGACCGAGCAGTATTTTTCGTCGCTTTCTGTGTGCATTGAGGAGCAAGTTTTGCCTGGTAGATTCTATTTGCTGAAGATGAAGGATTATGATGCTATCTTGGGCTTTGATTGGCTCGAAGAGCATTATGCTTTGATGGATTGTCGACGGAAGCTCATTGTTTTTCGGATTCCTGGAAAGGAGGAGTTTGTTCACCCTTTGCCCAAGGTCATGTCGGGTAAGTTTGTGATTTCAGCTTTGAAGGCAACTCGGATGTTAAGCAAGGGTTGCCCTGGTTTTCTGGCTAGTGTGGTTGTGACCGAGGATTCGAAGAAGGTTCTTTCTGTCGAGAATATGAGGTGGTTAAAGATTTCAGCGATGTCTTCCTGAAGATTTGTTAGGTTTGCCACCTGCAAGGGAGTTAGAGTTTGGCATTGAGCTTGTACCCGGCACAACACCTATTTCCATTGCACCTTATCGCATGGCGCCAGCGAATTGCAGAATTGAGGAAGCAGTTGCAGGAATTACTTGATAAGGGCTTCATCAGGCCGAGCGTTTCGCCTTGGGGAGCACCTGTTCTTTTGTGAAGAAGAAGGATGGATCATGAGGTTGTGCATAGATTACCGTAAGCTTAACCAGGTAACTGTTAAAAACAAGTACCCTTTACCTCATATTGATGACTTGTTTGATCAGTTGCGAGGAGCTTCTGTATTCTCTAAGATTGATCTTCGTTCTGGCTATCATCAACTCCGAATTAAGCGGAAGATTCTGCTAAACGGCTTTTAGGACAAGATATGGCCATTATGAGTTCCTTGTCTTACCTTTTGGTTTGACAAATGCTCCAGCAGTTTCATGGATTTGATGAATAGAGTTTTTCGCAGTATCTGGATTCTTTTGGGTAGTCTTCATTGATGATGTGTTGATTTATTCGCCCGATGAAGAGACTCATAGAGAGCATCTGAAGATTGTGTTGAGTGTCCTGAGGGAGCATAAGCTGTATGCTAAATTCAGCAAGTGCAACTTCTGGATGAAAGAAGTCCATTTCTTGGGTCGTTATATCTGGAGAAGGCGTGTCTGTAGATCCAGCTAAGGTAGAAGCTGTTCTTGATTGGGAACACCGAGATCTTCAGCTGACATCAGGAGTTTTCTCGGTTTGGCTGGCTACTATAGGATTCATCGAAGGATTTTCATCTATTGCGGCGACTTTGACGAGGTTGACAAGGAAAGGAGTCAAGTTTGAGTGGTCAGAGGCTTGTGAAAAGGCGTTCCAGGAATTAAAGGCTCGTTTGACCTCAGCGCCAGTGCTTGTTTTGCCCAATGAGGTAGATTCTTTCTCTATCTACACAGATGCTTCGAAGATTGGGCTTGGTTGTGTTCTGATGCAAGGTGGTCGAGTTGTGGCGTATGCTTCTAGGCAACTTAAGGAGCATGAGCGCAACTACCCAACCCATGACTTGGAGTTAGCAGCTGTGGTCTATGCTTTGAAAATTTGGAGGCACTATCTATATGGAGTTAGATTTGAGCTCTTCTCAGACCACAAGAGTCTCAAATACCTGTTCTCGCAGAAGGAGTTGAATCTGAGGCAGCGGAGGTGGATAGAATTCATGAAAGACTATGATTTTGATCTATCTTACCATCCAGGAAGGCCAATGTAGTGGCAGATGCGTTGAGCAGGAAAAGACAGATGATGAGGCAAGACTGGAAGATGCTAGATGACGTTTCAAGTTCTTTAGCTGTCCTGGAACCTCAATTGTGTAACTTGTTCATGGCACAGTTGTCTTTGAGATCTTCTATTCTTGATCGGGTCATTGCATTACAGAAAGATGATCCGATGTTGCAGGGGTTGGTTGGAAGGAGCGGAATTACCAGAGATGAAGATGATGTATTCGTTTGAATCTTAGGGTTTGTGTCCCTAATAATGTTGATCTGAGAAAGGAAATTTGGAGGAGGCTCATAGATCCCAGTTCTCTATTCATCCAGGCAGTGGGAAGATGTATAAGGATCTGAAGCGTTCTTTCTGGTGGTCTGGCATGAAGCGAGATGTGGCTGATGTTGTGGCGAAGTGTCTGATTTGTCAGCAGGTGAAGGCAGAGCGTCAGCGACCTTCAGGTTTGATGCAGAGGCTAGATATCCCTCAGTGGAAGTGGGAGCAAGTGACCATGGACTTTGTATCCGGATTGCCTAGATCGGCTAGAGGAAATGATTCCATTTGGGTGATCGTTGATAGATTTTCGAAGAGTGCTCATTTCCTTGCCATGAAGAAGAAGCAGTCTGTTGAGAGCTTGGCCAGACTGTATATTGATAATATTGTGAAGCTGCATGGGATTCCGAAGTCGATTATCTCAGATCGTGATCCGAGATTCACTTCCAGGTTTTGGCAGAGTTTGCAGCAGGCTTTTGGCAGTCAGTTGAAGTTGAGTTCGGCATTTCATCCGCAAACGGATGACGGAGCGAGAGACTATTCAGACGTTGGAAGATATGCTGCGAGCTTGTGTTTTAGAATGGAAAGGGGATTGGGAGCGCCATCTATCTCTTGTGGAATTTGCTTATAATAACAGTTTCCATTCGAGCATAGGTATGGCACCTTTTGAAGCTTTGTACGGAAGACCCTGTAGATCCCCATTGTGTTGGGAGGAGTCGGGAGATCGACATCTGGTTGGACCTGAGGTAGTGCAAGAAACTTCAGCAAAGATTCAGATGATTGTGCAGAAAATAAAAGCGGCTCAGGATCGTCAAAAGAGTTATGCAGATGCAAAAGAAAGGATTTGGCATTCGAGGTTGGAGACCATGTTTTCCTTAAGGTTTCACCAACCAGAGGTGTAGTAAGATTCGGAAAGAGGGGTAAGCTGAATCCGAGATTCATTGGACCTTTGAAATTCTGAAGAAGATCGGGAATGTGGCATACCAGTTAGCTTTGCCACCATCTTTAGCAGCGGTGCATCCAGTATTTCATGTATCCATGTTGAGGCAGTATGTTAGAGATCCGCCCATATGATCAGTTATGAACCGATTCAGTTGCAGCCAGATTTGTCTTATGCTGAGCAACCTGTGGAGATTCTGGACAGGAAGGTGCAAGAATTAAGATCAAAGTCCATTCCATTTGTGAAGATTCTATGGAAGAACTTCTCACGTGAAGAGGCAACGTGGGAGCTTGAAGAAAGAATGAAGAAGCTTTATCCGTCCTTGTTCGGTGAGTAACTTAACTCAATCTTCGAGACGAAGATTATTTTAAGGAGAGAGGATGTAGTGCCCTAGAATTTCCTTGAAATTATTCTGTTCATTGTGTGTTTATTTCTGCATAAATTGAATGTTGTTCTGTGTAGAACTAGGCGTCAAGATCATTTGACGTTAAAGCTTGTAAGCGGCAACATCGCATGCCGTTTATGGGATGTTAACGACGATAGGTATTGACGTTTAATATTTTTCTGAATTATTTAATTATGGGCAAGACTATAAACGACATCAACGATGGACGTTTATATTTGGGGTAGACGACAACCTATGTTGACGTTAAGTTGACTTGCCTGTTTTTGAGCTTTCCGTTCCGGATCAAGGAAAACGGCCGTTTCGGGAAGGCTTTAATGAGCTGATCCGAGGCGTTTAGATCCGAGGGTCAGGGTTGGGTTTGGCCTTGGCTTGAGAGGTCTTTATAAGACCAGATCTCGCAGGAAGAAAGAGGGTTTTTGCCTTGGTTCTGGAAGAGAGAAAGAGGGCCGAGGAAGGGATTTGCAGAGCGATCTGGTGCTTGTTCGTGCGGATTGAAGACATCTACACCGAGGAGATCATAAGACTTCGTGCCCAAAAGCTCATCCTGGCGGAGGAACTTCATCGGAGGAGGTTTCGGATTGCTTGAAGACGGAGGAAAGAACTGTCTCCCTGGCGAGACGGGCTTCTTCGAGCTCGGATTCGACACTCCATTAGGAGGGATTGAGGCAAGTTACATGGGGGATTTAGTTTAGGATATGATATACTAAGTATTTAACATTTTCCGTATTTTAAAGCATGTAAACAACCTACGGGAGGGGTTAGAAATGTTGTCATTTCATGCGGGTTTCTGTGTTTTTCTGTGTTTTAGAACTCGACGTCAAGGGTATTGCCGCCTATATTATGTAAACGGCAATATCGACTGCCGTTTAGTTCATCCAAAATATATATGTATTTTCTGTCCTTTCTATATGTAAACGGCGCTATGTGCCGCCGTCGGTCTGTGTTAACGGCGCTATGTGCCGCCGCCTATAATTACTTAACGACAACGTATATGGACGTCGACTATAGTAAACGTCGTACCATTGACGTCAAGTTTAACAGAATTGTATATTTTCAGAAATCCGAGTGAATTGGTTTTAAATGCATAAATTATGAATGTATGCGTTTCAGCCATGTAAAATTTGAGTATGATAATGTTATGGACTGTCTATTTCTGTAATGTGCAGGTTTTATATATTATATATATATACGAATTGATGAACATGCATCATTACATGACAATAATGAAGGTTTAAATTATATAAGATAAGTGCAATTGATGTAAAAGAAAGCATGTTAATTGATGTTTAGATTACTGCAATAGATATGATATGTCTGTTTCATGTGAAAATTGTGAGCTTTTCTCAATATTAAACCATGTTAGTTAGTTGATTTAATAGAGTTAATTTCATGAAAAATAGTTACAGAAATCAGAAAATTATGAAAATTGGCATGTGTATTGAATTACTGATTTCGAATTTCTGTTAAAATTTCAGAATTTTCAGACATGTGTACGTTCTGTTATGAATTTCTGAACCATATATTACACATAGAATTGAATAAAAATGAATGAAAATGCAAGAATGAAAATTAGTATCATGATAGAAATCTGTTGTACAGTAAATAGGATTTCAGAACTGAAAGTGTTGTACTTCGAAATATTGCATTGACTCATGTTAATTAGTATGAAATGAAATGTCACTATCCATTATATATGTTAGTGTATGCATTATATCAAGGATGCCAATAAGACATTGCTATCTTAGAGATTCCTACAAGGAACTACACCGTAGATGCCCCTATGGTAATGGTTCACCTACATGTAAAGAAATGAATCCGTGGGCAACGGATTGAAATCCTGGAGGTAGACTTGTTCTACTGGTCAAGGTGGGAAGGACTTTCCCCGGTTTTGCGCAAATACTATGACTTCATCACCACATTGCCTAGGTGATAAGTGAATGATAAATGACTACTGATCTCTAATTTAGTGTGGGCTATGTCTTGGCAACTATATGAAAATGACTACATGTTACATGCTACAAGTTACATGTCTATTTGTTCTACATGCTACATACTACATGTTATATGCTCATTCCTACATGTGGACTTGTTCAAAGATTTCTTATTACATGTCAATGTTTTATATTGCTACATGAAAATAGTTGTGTAAAAGAATAGTGCATGCATAAATGAGAATTGATACACGAAATTGTTGTAGGTCACATAACTTCGAATAGATTCCATGAATAAGTAATTCCATGCTACATGAGAACAGTTTTATTTCCTTAATAGTTAGAATCACTATGAAATGAATGATTGTCAATGGACTTAGAACTATATTAAGAAAAGTATATGATATCAATGAATGGAATGCTAAGTACTACCATGTTTTAAAACTAATATAATGTTAATATCTTGAACTGTCTTTCATGTGATTTGCTGGGTCTTGTAGACTCATACTTGCTTAACATTTCAGGAGAGCCAGAGGATACAGAGGAGTTAGTGCAAACTGACTCAGAGCGGGAGGACGTGGAGACTTAGCTGATATAGAGAGTTTTTGAGTGAATTTGTATGTGAGAATCTTATGTAATTTCCTTTATGCAACTGATCTTTGGATTGTAATAAACTTTGGACTATGTTGTCTTTTATGCATTAGTTTGCTTTTGAATAAATGCTGATGGCAGTGTTTAATTCCAAGTTCTGTTAATTATTCAGGAATGAATAGTTATTGTGTGTATATTTCAACCTGTATTGGAAAAGTTGGATTCGTTCCACTGTAATACCTCTACCAGATCCAATGTGAGTGGTGTAACTGTACTGGGTCTAAGAGGGGGCGTTACAAAAGAGGCTCAGCTGGAGAAGACACCATGGCCAAAGTAGAGGGCAGGGGGGTAAGGACAACTCCAAGCGATCTCATCAAGAAGGGAGCGTAATATTTTTGCTCCAACTTTCGTAACAACAACATCAACAACAACAACAGAGGCCGAATGCCAAAAGAGATGTTGTGGGACAAGGGAGTCAAAAGTGGAAGGTAGGGCAGTTGGCTAAAGAGAAAATTCTGTGATAAACTGGGACACGAGCTGAAGAATGCTGGAAGAAGCTCGGGGCGTGCTGAAATGCAGAGGTCGTGACCACCGTATTCCTGATTGTCCTACGCTGAAGGACCAGCCAGGTAGAGCTCAGAATGTGCCACGGCGTCAGGGACGCCTTAATGCTGTCATAGAAGCTGACCTACCTGAGGAAGGGGGTATGGTGGAAGGTACCATTTCCATACACTCGCAACCTGCATTTGTGCTTATTGATATAGAGCTGCATTCATTTATTTCCAGCACGTTTGCCAACTCTACCTGTCAAACTGTACCCTTGAAATCCAAGATCACTGTAGCCTCTCACTAGGCTCAGAATCTGAACTCACTCATACTTGCCGAAATGTGAAAAGTATAATTAGAGGACACATCTCCCGCCGACCTTATCTGTTTAGACATGAAGGGGTATGATGCCATTTTGGGTGTCGATTGGCTATTGAATTTGATGCCGATGTAAAACTGTCGCCATAGGAGGGCACTTTTAAAAGATCAAACCTTCTAACACTATGTTACTTGGAACCGTTATCACAAACACCCTATCATGATATCCTCCTTAAAGGCTTCTAAGCTGATAAACCAAGGTTGTGAGCTTTCCTAGTTTCCGTCTTGGCAACTAAAAAGAAGAAACCAACCCTAGAAGACATTCCAATAGCCAGGGACTATCTTGATGTATTTCAAGAGGAATTACTCGGCATACCACCTGAGCGGGAGGTAAACTTCACTATTGAGTTACTCCTGGGGCAGCCCCTGTTTCAAATGCTCCGTATCGCATGCCCTGTTGAATTGTAGGAGTTGAAAAGATAGATCCAAGAATGCTAGATCAGGGTTTATTAAGCCTAGCACATCCCCGTGGGGAGGCACCAGTGCTATTTGTCAGAAAGAAGGATGGGACGATGAGGCTATGCATAGATTACCGTCAGTTAAACCAGTTGACAATAAAGAATAAGTATCCACTGCCCCGCATCGACGAGCTGTTTGACCAGATCTCCGGTGCACAATATTTCTCCAAGATAGATCTAAGATCAGGCTACCATCAACTAAGAATAAAGGAGGAGGATATTCACAAGTCTGCATTTCGGAGTAGATATGGTCACTATGAGTTCGTGGTCATGCCGTTGGTTAACAAATGCTCCAGCGGCTTTCATGCAACTTATGAATAATATTTATAGGCCATACTTGCACCAGTTTATAGTGGTGTTCATTGATGACATCCTTATTTACTCCAAATCTAAAGAAGAACATGAGGAAACACTTGAAGGTTGCTCTGCAAGTGCTCAGAGATAATCAACTCTAACAAACTTAGTAAGTGTGAATTCTGGATGGAGGAAGTGTCTTTCCTTGGTCACATCATACAAGGAGGGAATCTTATGGATCCATCTAAGGTGGAGGCGGTAAAGAACTGGGAAAGGCCGACAACTGTGTCAGAGATTAGGAGCTTTTGGGTTTAGCCGGTTATTATCGTCGCTTCATTAAAGATTTCTCAAAGATAGCTTTACCATTGACCAGGCTTACTAGGAAGGAGAATCCATTTGCATGGACTTATGAATGTGAAGTAAGTTTCCAAGCATGAAAGGGCACCTTACCTCGGCACCCGTACTGACACTGCCAGTTGATGGGGCTAGTTTTGAAGTATACACCGAGCATCCGGGATCGCTAGGCTGTGTGCTGATGCAAAATGGGAAAGTTATATGCTACACGTCCAGACAATTGGAAGAAGCACGAGGACAATTATCATGTACATGATCTGGAGCTAGCTGCTGTAGTCTTCGCCTTGAAGATATGGCGTCATTATCTATATGGTGAGAAATTCATTGTGTTTTCTGACCATAAAAGTTTGAAGTATCTGTTTCTCAGCAGGACTTGAATATGAGACAGCGGAGGTGGTTGAAGTATCTCAAAGACTTCGACTTCATGATCCATACCATCCAGGAAAAGCAAATGCTGTGCGGATGCTCTAAGTAGAAAGCCAATGATCACATTGTCAAGTTTATGGTGGACGAATGGAAGTTATTATAGGACTTCGCCAAGTAAAATATTGATGCTGACATCAAAGAGAAGGGATGCCTTGTTGCTAGGTTAGAGCACAACCTACACTATTGGAGGACATCACAACACTCCAAGATAATGACCCCTGTACTTGTGGAGATTAAGGCTAATCTAGACCAGAGGCGGATTTCTCATAACTGAAGATGGAGACTATTGTTCTGGGATCGAGTCGTGTACCCGACTATGCGGAGACAAAGAAAATGATGATGGATGAGGCTCACAAGCCAGGTTATACCATTCATCCTGGAAACTACCAAAATATATCAAGATTTGAAAAGAAGCTTTGGTGGCCTAATATGAAGAGAGAGGTGGAGGAATATGTCGCCCGATGCTTAACATGTCAAGGGTCAAGGCAGAACACTTGCGACCTGCAGGTAAACTCAAACCCTAGAAATCCGGCATGGAAATGGGAAGGTATAGGGATGGACTTATTTTTGGACTACCCAAAATCTAGAGGTGGATTCGATGGTATCTTGGTATTGGCGACCGCTTAACTAAGTCGGCTCACTTCTAACCAGTGAAGAATAAGTGGTCAGTAGATGTTTGGCTGCATTATATGTGAAGGAATAGTCAGATTACATGGAGTACCGGTGTCTATCGTATCTGATAGAGACCCTGGGTTTACATCCCACTTTAGAAAGGACTGCACTACTCCTTGGGATCTAAACTAAACTTTAGCACGGCTTTCCATCCACAGATAGATGGTCAGATAGAGAGAACCAACCAGGTAATTGAAGATATGCTTAGAGCATGTGTCTAGATTTGGAGGTAGTGGCACGAACACTTACCTCTTGTGGAGTTTGCCTACAATAATAGCTATCAAGCTAGCATTCAAATGGCACCATTTGAAGCACTCTAGGCAGGAGTTGCCGAGCTCCAATATGCTGGTATGAAGTTGGCGAAAAACAAATGCTAGGACCAGAGATGATAAGGGAAACCACAGAGAAGGTAAAGCTTATAAAAGAAAGAATGACAGTGGCGCAAAGCAAAGACAAAAGGCATATGCAGATAATAGAAGAAGAGACCTGGAGTTTCAGGTTGGGGAACATGTATCTTAAAAGTGTCTCCAGGCCGTGGAATTAGGCGTTTTGGCATTAAGGCAAGTTATCACCAAGGTTTGTCGGGCCTTTCAAAATCCTTGAAAGAATCGGCGAGGTGGCATATCGTCTCGCTTTACCACCACATGGATGGAATACACGATGTGTTCCAATATCCATGTTGAAAAAGTAGGTACGGGATCCATGGCATGTCATAGAATATGTGCTCCTGGAATTCAACAAAGACGAACGTATCAAGAGAAGCCAATTAAGATCGTGAACTGAGAACTGCGTCAATTAAGGAACAGGATCATCCCACTGGTAAGGGTTAGATGGAATCAACGTATGGATGAGGACGACACGTGGGAAACGAGGAAGCAATGTGCAAAAGATACCCAGAACTATTCACAAGTAAGTACACCTCACTTGTACAATAACTTTCTATACATGAATTTGGGACGAAATTCTCTTAAGTGGGGGAGGGTGTAGCACTCGAAATTTTAATTACATAAAAATTCAAAATAAATAGAAATAATAATTTCCAATATCAGAGTATTTAAACATACGTATCATATCGTATGAGCTAAAACACATCGGAAAATTCGTAAAAAAATATAAATCAACCCCAAACATTTTTACTAAAGTTTCACAAAGAAAATTAGGCCAAGAAAAATCGGATTAGCCAGTAGTTTAAAGTGTTTCAC
This sequence comes from Colocasia esculenta, assembly GCA_014218235.1. NCBI lineage: Eukaryota > Viridiplantae > Streptophyta > Magnoliopsida > Alismatales > Araceae > Colocasia > Colocasia esculenta. Next base: position 78,865,581 of record CM024762.1, read on the forward strand.
GACTTATTATCGTAATTTATGAATAAGTCGGAAAATCATTATCACACGTACTTGGATGAGCATAAAATTAAATAAAAATCATATATGGGCTTCAAATAATATCTTCAATGACCCATCAAGAAATTTGGGTCAATAAAAATCATTTGGACTAGTTTAAGAGTTATTGTGGACCAATTACTAAATTAGGAAACAAGTCGGAAAAACATTAACACGAAAATACGACGCAAATTTTTTTTAATAAAGTGTTGGAGAGACTCCTGACATTATATATTAATGACCCAATATCTTAATTGGGCAATGGACCACATATGATCCAAAAATCAAATGAAGCTAGGAAATGCATGGAAATTCGTAGCTTAATTAGCTGAAATTAAAAAGAGGCAAGTAGGGTTGAATTGGGAGAGATTTTACACTCTTGGCAACCCAAATTCGTGCCTACCCACCCATAGAGGTTGCTTGATGGCCAAGACTCTCTAAGGAGGGAGAGATCTTCAAATTTTGGAAAGACACAAGCCAATCCTGCAACCCTTCTTTCCTAGTTATAATAGGACTCCTAAATACCTTGGTTACTAAATACTCTTCACCCAAACCTAGGGATGAGTTTACAACTTTCTGGGGTCGTGTGGAGGAGCTCTTGGGGGCTGGGGAGCTGTGGATCGACCACAAGAAGGACATCTTCTTCCCCGTTCGTCTTCTGCGACCTGCACAAACTGTCCACTTGAAGCCGATCAAAGGTAGGCCAACCTAAACCAAACCTGGCAAGGTATACCCATGGAAAGAGGGTCAAGTCTACGTCCTAACCCAAGTGGAATGCCTAAATTCCATGCAGTATACATAGAGTATTAAGCGTTCTCCTGCGAGTGGTGAACATGGGTTTTCTAGAAGAACGGGACTCTTCAACCCAAAAGGTAGGTTTCTTGGCCCAAAACTTAACATATCCTATAAAAATGTGTAGAGCATCAAGTTAACGTTCATTTCCCACTAGTTTATCAAATTCCATCGAGTAGATTTGAGTTATAAGCGTTTTCCCCAAGTCGCGCACTGTCAGGGCTTTACTATTCTTATATGTGCATGTGATTCGAGACTGAATTACAGCAAACTCACAACATGAAAGTTTTTCTACAGTGTCTGGTCATGTTTTGTGTTGAACATTTGTCTAAATATCATTAGTTAGAGAGTTATAAGCATGGTAAGAGGGTGCTGTATGAAACTATGTTTTTCAGGTTACACTTGGTGTCCGTGTGTTTGACTGATTAAAGCCTATCGAAACCCTCATGGTGTTCTAATTTCGATTTACTGGAAGCACCCTCGCATGTCTAGATTAGTTGAAAACTAGTTTCGTTATTTTTCATACACTGTACAATTTGTTCTCTATTTTTGAAGCACCCTGTGTCAATATAAGGCTGTTCTGGACCGCAATCCAAGAACATGTCCTTTCTTTGCCAGATTCAGGCGCAGACCCTATGAACGCGACGGCCTGATAGGCCGCGTTCTGTGGTCTTGTCGTGACAGCATACCCCGTCGCGTTCTTAACACGACGAAGCGCTCCGTCGCTACCTTGCTGCCTGATCTGACTGCCCCATCACGTTCTTCACATCCCAGTGTCGCGTTCTGTTCCCCGACCCGTCGCGACCCTGACCTTCAGGTTGGACCGCCCTGTCGCCTTCTTCATATGCAACCGTCGCGATCTCAGGATTTGCATTAAATCCCACTTATTTTCTTGCAAATCTAACCGCTATACCCGAGGTCTGCTTAACATGATATTTAGTGTGTAATTCACATGTTTTGGTCTGATCATTGCATGGTGTTATTTTAATGGCTTAAAAGTGATTAACCATTTAAAAGCTTTAATTACATGAATGCTATTCTAATTGCTCCTTAAATGTTATGATCCATTCATGCAACTCATGATTAATCTCTCCATTATTCTACCATTTTAAATGATAATTATCGTTCTTAAATCTTGCAAGCCCATGTGTAGTTAAATGCATTGTTCAATTCGTGCCATCATGTTAAGTGCTTTTTCCGCGAGTTTGAAACCGATGGTTGAGAATTGAGACACGCGTACATCACTACACACTTACACGTCTAGGCAGCCATTTCTTGGGGATTTGGAAGCTCTCTACCAGTCATTCCGAATCCGTAGACTAGTGACCTTTTCTCTAAGGCCTCCGTAAATATCCTCTGACCAGGATTCCCACATGCCCGACGAGTTGGTTGTACCATTGAAGTTCCCTAGAGATAGCGTGCACTTCCTCTCTCGTCTTGTTCTCGTGAGTGTGAATTACAATCTAGACTAAAGCCGTTAATGCAAAGATTGAACTAAATTATAAATCGTACCGTTATGATGTCGAATTTATCTATTGACCATTGTTATCATGGAATCATATTCAATACTTATTACTAGTTTCATCATCATCATGAACATGACATTACACATGCTTACTTATTGAAACTCTCATTGGCCATTATAAATGACTGTGGGTATATACATTTAAAATTTAAGTGAGATGCTGACCGGGCACGGCGAGTGTCCAAGGGCTCCAGTCTAGCCCCAATGACGGTGAGTCATAAATATACTGTTAACTATGGGGTATAATGATTACTGGGTTGCATCTGCGCTGGGAGTCGTGGTGTGTGTTGAATGATAGATACAATAACCACATACACGTCCTGGTGTACATTCTTGATGGATCTTTTCTGGTGTACATTAGTGTCTACGTGCCTGATTAGTGTTACATGATCGTGCTCGTGCGTGCTTGCTTGCTTGCGTGATATGGCCATCCTGCATTAATGCAATTAGTGATACCTTGCGTTCTTGACATCAAGTGAATTTTGCGTGCTTGTACAAAGTGATCTATTGCTAGTTCTATCTTGTCATCCTGTTCAAAATCGTGTTCTATCATGATCACTCTATCTAGCTTGTTGATGTATCATGTTTTAACGAGTTTTATTTGTACTCGCATATCATTCATCGTGCTTACCTAGTCTAAATTGCTAATCACTTATATTATACCCCACACATGAGATATAAATCCTACTGGGCTAGTTTGCTCATCCCTACTTTTACCCAATCTAGGTGACTATGACATTCAAGAGGAAGAGCAAGACGAGGATGGAATGTGTCCGAGTGAAGAGCGTCCCAACTATGAGTCTAGTTATAGTAGTTTGCTTTGAGTGATAGATTCATGTAGTAGGAAGTGAGGAATAAAATGTACTTTTTTTTTTATTAAGTCTTGTCCTGTAATAGTTCCCATTTGGAATACAATGAGTTGAGATTTGAATAAAAGATTAGTTGAGTTCATATTTGGGCCCTATGATGATGTATGTGTTATACATTTAGTGCGTGCTAGCTAGAGGCTTATTTGCCGACTGTTCACGTCTCGGGATATCGTCTCGAATTATTTCCGAATTATAATAATATCACTGCGTATTCTCGGGACGTGACAGTTTAGTGGTATCAGAGCCTAGGAACACCAAATAGGATGTATGTCTCAGGAATAGGAGATACCTGTGAATAGGTCATGGAAATTAAATACAGTACCTGGTGAGAAGGGGTAGAGACTGGGAATATGTTAGCAAGAATTAAACACTCCCACCCATTGACTCTGATAATGTATCTAGAGACATTAATTGTTCCATTCTTTCTCAAGAACCCTCATAACTCTTGCACTCAACTGCAATGGCTCGCAACCAATGGCAAGCTATGCAAGAAACAGTAGCTGGATTGACTCAGGCCTGCAAAATGTGGTTAAGGCTGGAAATCAGGCTTCTGCAGTTAGAAAATGGAGCAGTGATTACACCGTAATTTTAGGAGTTTGAACCCTTCTCGTTTCTCTGGATCCACTGATCCGGACGAAGCAGAGAACTAGCAGGAGGAGATAGAAAGGATCTTCCAAGTCATGCAATGCACTAACAGGGAGAAGGTGGTACTGGCCACTTTCCAATTCACTAAGGATGCCGAGCATGGTGGAAGGCCACATCGGCACCTGCCTAATGTTGGCGAACTGGAGTGGGCTAGATTCTGGAGATATTCCGGGGAAAGTATTTCTCTGAGAGAGTCAAGGAGAAGAAGGCAAGGAGTTTGCCGCACTAAAACAAAAGGGATGTCTGTGGCTGAGTATGAGGCTCAGTTCATGCGTCTTGCTGTGTATGCCCCACACTTGGGGAACTGAAAGACTTAAGGCAAATCGGTTCATGGATGGGCTTAGGCCCATGTTCATTGAAAGGCTTGGACCACACAAAATTCAAACTTACACTGAGATGGTCCAAAGAGCTTAGCTGGTAGAAGACACCATGGCCAAAGTAGAGGGCATGAGGGGTAAGGACAACTCCAAGCCGATCTTCATCAAGAAGGGAGCGCCTAATATTGCTCCAACTTTTCGTAACAACAACATCAACAACAACAACAAGAGGCCGAATGCCAAAAGAGATGTTGCTGGAGACAAGGGAGTCAAAGTGGAAGGTAGGCAGTTGGCTAAAGACTGCAAATTCTGTGATAAACTGGGACACCGAGCTGAAGAATGCTGGAAGAAGCTCGGGGCGTGCTTGAAATGCGGAGGTCGTGACCACCGTATTCCTGATTGTCCTATGCTGAAGGACAACCAGGTAGAGCTCAGAATGTGCCACGGCGTCAGGGACGCTTAATGCTGTCATAGAAGCTGACCTACCCGAGGAAGGGGGTATGGTGGAAGGTACCATTCCATACACTCGCAACCTGCATTTGTGCTTATTGATACTGGAGCTGCATATTCATTATTTCCACCACGTTTGCTGCAACTCGACTTGTCAACCTGTACCCTTGAAATCCAAGATCACGTAGCCTCTCCACTAGGCTCAGAATCTGAACTCACTCACTACTTGCCGAAATGTGAAACTATAATTAGAGGACACAATCTCCCTGCCGACCTATCTGTTTAGACATGAAGGGTTATGATGCCATTTTGGGTGTCGATTGGCTAATTGAATTTGATGCCGATGTAAACTGTCGCCATAGGAGGGTCACTTTTAAAAGACCAAACCTTCCAACTCGATCACTACTTGGCACCGTTATCACAAACACCCTATTATGATATCCTCCTTAAAGGCTTCTAAGCTGATCAACCAAGGTTGTGATGCTTTCCTAGTTTCCGTCTTGGCTACTGAAAAGAAGAAACCAACCCTAGAAGACATTCCAATAGTCAGGGACTATCCTGATGTATTTCCAGAGGAATTACTCGGCATACCACCTGAGCGGGAGGTAAACTTCACCGTTGAGTTACTCCCTGGGGCAGCCCCTGTTTCAAAAGCTCCGTATCACATGTCCCCTGTTGAATTGTAGGAGTTGAAAAGACAGATCCAAGAATTGCTAGATCAGGGTTTTATCAGGCCTAGCACATCCCCGTGGGGAGCACCAGTGCTATTTGTCTGAAAGAAGGATGGGACGATGAGGCTATGCATAGATTACCGTCAGTTAAACCAGTTGACAATAAAGAATAAGTATCCACTGCCCCGCATCGACGAGCTGTTTGACCAGATCTCCGGTGCACAATATTTCTCCAAGATAGATCTAAGATCAGGCTACCATCAACTAAGAATAAAGGAGGAGGATATTCACAAGTCTGCATTCGAAGTAGATATGGTCACTATGAGTTCGTGGTCATGCCGTTTGGTTTAACAAATGCTCCAGCGGCTTTCATGCAACTTATTTATAATATTTATAGGCCATACTTGCACCAGTTTATAGTGGTGTTCATTGATGACATTCTTATTTACTCCAAATCTAAAGAAGAACATGAGGAACACTTGAAGGTTGCTCTACAAGTGCTCAGAGATAATCAACTCTATGCTAAACTTAGTAAGCGTGAATTCTGGATGGAGGAAGTGTCTTTCCTTGGTCACATCATATCCAAGGAGGGAATCTCTATGGATCCATCTAAGGTGGAGGCGGTAAAGAACTGGGAAAGGCCGACAACTGTGTCAGAGATTAGGAGCTTTCTGGGTTTAGCCGGTTATTATCGTCGCTTCATTAAAGATTTCTCAAAGATAGTTGTACCATTGACCAGGCTTACCAGGAAGGAGAATCCATTTGCATGGACTGATGAATGTGAAGAAAGTTTCCAGGCATTGAAAGGGCACCTTACCTCGGCACCCGTACTAACACTGCCAGTTGCTGGGGGTAGTTTTAAAGTATACACCGATGCATTCGGGATCGGCCTCGGCTGTGTGCTGATGCAAAATGGGAAAGTTATATGCTATGCGTCTAGACAATTGAAGAAGCACGAGGACAATTATCATGTACATGATCTGGAGCTAGCTGCTGTAGTCTTCACCTTGAAGATATGGCGTCATTATCTATATGGTGAGAAATTCATTGTGTTTTCTGACCATAAAAGTTTGAAGTATCTGTTTTCTCAACAGGACTTGAATATGAGACAGCGGAGGTGGTTGGAGTATCTCAAAGACTTCGACTTCACGATCCAATACCATCTAGGAAAAGCAAATGCTGTGGCGGATGCGATAAGTAGAAAGTCAATGATCACATTATCAAGTTTAATGGTGGACGAATGGAAGTTATTAGAGGACTTCGCCAAGTTAAATATTGATGCTGACATCAAAGAGTAGGGATGCCTTGTTGCTAGTGTTAGAGCACAACCTACACTATTGGAGGACATCACAACACTCCAAGATAATGACCCTGTACTTGTGGAGATTAAGGCTAATCTAGACCAGAGGCCGGATTTCTCATTAACTAAAGATGGAAGACTATTGTTCCGGGATCGAGTCTGTGTACCCGACCATGCGGAGACAAAGAAAATGATCATGGATGAGGCTCACAAGACTAGGTATACCATTCAACCTGGAACTACCAAAATGTATCAAGATTTGAAAAGAAGCTTTTGGTGGCTTAATATGAAGAGAGAGGTGGAGGAATATGTCGCCGATGCTTAACATGTCAAAGGGTCAAGGCAGAACACTTGCGACCCACAGGTAAACTCAAAACCCTAGAAATCCCGGCATGGAAATGGGAAGGTATAGGGATGGACTTTATTTTCGGACTACCCAAATCTAGAGGTGGATTCGATGGTATCTAGGTTATTGTCGACCGCTTAACTAAATCGGCTCACTTCTTACCAGTGAAGAATAAGTTGTCAGTAGATGTTCTGGCTGCATTATATGTGAAGGAAATAGTCAGATTACATGGAGTACCGGTGTCTATCGTATTTGATAGAGACCCTAGGTTTACATCCCACTTTTAGAAAGGACTGCACTACTCCTTGGGATCTAAACTAAACTTTAGCACGGATTTCCATCCACAAATAGATAGTCAGATGGAGAGAACCAACCAGGTAATTGAAGATATGCTTAGAGCGTGTGTCCTAGATTTTGGAGGTAGCTGGCACAAACACTTACCTCTTGTGGAGTTCGCCTACAATAATAACTATCAAGCTAGCATTCAAATGGCACCATTTGAAGCACTCTATGGCAGGAGTTGCCGATCTCCAATATGCTGGTATGAAGTTGGCAAAAAACAAATGCTAGGACCAGAGATGATAAGGGAAACCCCAGAGAAGGTAAAGCTTATAAAAGAAAGAATGGCAGTGGCGCAGCAAAGACAAAAGGCATATGCAGATAATAGAAGAAGAGACCTGGAGTTTCAGGTTAGGGAACATGTATTCTTAAAAGTGTCTCCAGGCCGTGGAATTAGGCGTTTTGGCATTAAAGGCAAGTTATCACCAAGGTTTGTCGGGCCTTTCAAAATCCTTGAAAGAATCGGTGAAGTGGCATATCGTCTCGCTTTACCACCACAAATGGATGGCATACACGATGTGTTCCACATATCCATGTTGAAAAAGTATGTACGGAATCCATGGCATGTCATAGAATATGAGCTCCTGGAATTCAACAAAGACGGAACGTATCAAGAGAAGCCAATTAAGATCGTGGATCGGGAACTGCACCAATTAAGGAACAAGATCATCCCACTGGTAAGGGTTAGATGGAATCAACGCATGGATGAAGACGACACGCGGGAAATCGAGGAAGCAATGCGCAAAAGATACCCGAAGCTATTCACAAGTAAGTACACCTCACTTGTACAATAACTTTCTATACATGAATTTGGGGACCAAATTCTCTTAAGTGGGGGAGGGTGTAGCACCCCAAAAATTTTAATTACATAAAAATTCAAAATAAATAAAAATAAATAATTTCCATAATATCAGAGTATTTAAACATACGTATCATTATCGTATGAGCTAAAACACATCGGAAAAATCCGTAAAAAATATAAATCAACCCCAAACATTTTTACTAAAAGTTTCACAAAGAAATTTAGGCCAAGAAAAATTGGATTAGCCAAGTTTAAAGTGTTTCACGACTTATTATCGTAATTTATGAATAAGTCGGAAAATCATTATCACACGTACTTGGATGAGTCAGAAAATTAAATAAAAATCATATATGGGCTTCAAATAATATCTTCTAATGACCCATCAAGAAATTTGGTCAATAAAAATCATTTGGACTAGGTTTAAGAGTTATTGTGACCAATTATCTAAATTAGGAAACAAGTCAGAAAACCGTTAACACGAAAATACGACGCAAACAAAAATTTAATAAAAGTGTTGGAGAGACTCCCGACATTATATGTTAATGACCTAATATCTTAATTGGGCCAATGGACCACATATGACCCAAAAATCAAATGAAGCTAGGAAATGCATGGAAATTCGTAGCTTAAATTAGCTGAAATTAAAAAGAGGCAATTAGAGTTGAATTAGGAAGAGATCTTACACTCTTGGAAACCCAAATTCGTGCCTACCCACCCATAGAGGTTGCTTGATGGCCAAGACTCTCTAATGGAGGGAGAGATCTTCAAATTTTGGAAAGACACAAGCCAATCCCGCAACCCTTCTTTCCTAGTTACAATAGGACTCCTAAATACCTTGGTTACTTAAATACTCTTCGCCAAAACCCTAGGGATGAGTTTACAACTTGCTGGGGTCGTGTGGAGGAGCTCTTGGGGGCTGGGGAGCTGTGGATCGACCACAAGAAGGACATCTTCTTCCCCCGTTCGTCTTCTGCGACCTGCACAAACTGTCCACTTGAAGCCGATCAAAGGTAGGCCAAACCTAAACCAAACCTTGCAAGGCTTATACCCCTGGAAAGAGAGTCAAGTCTACGTCCTAACCCAAGTGGAATGCCTAAATTCCATGCACTATATACCGAGTATTAAGCGTTCTCCTGCGTGTGGTCTGAACATGGGTTTTATGGAAGAATAGGACTTCTTCAACTCAAACAGTAGGCTTTCTCGAGCCAAACCTTAACATATCCTATACGAATGTGTAGAGCATCAAGTTACCTTTCATTTCCCACTAGTGTCATTGAATTCCATTGAGTAGATTTTGAGTTATAAGCGTTTTCCCTAAGTCACGCACTGTCACAGCTTTTACTGTTCTTTATATGTTGCATGTGATTCTTGACCGAATTAGAGCAAACCCACAACATTAATGTTTTTCTACTAGTTGTCCTCGTCATGTTTTGTGTTGAACATTTTGTCTAAATATCATTAGTTAGAGAGTTATAAGCATGGTAAGAGGGTTGCTGCATGAAACTACAATTTTCAGGTTACACTTGGTGTTACGTTGTGTTTGACTTGATTAAAGCCTATCGAAACCCTCATGGTGTTCTAATTCCTATTTACTGGAAGCACCCTCACATGTCTAGATTAGTTTAAAACTAGTTTCGTTATTTTTCATACACTATACAATTTGTTCTCTATTTTTGAAGCACCCTGTGTCAATATAAGGCTGTTCTGGACCACAATCCCAGAACATGTCTTTTCTCTGCCAGATTCAAGCGCAGACCCTGTGAACGCGACGGACCGATAGGCCGCGTTCTATGGTCTTGTCGCGACAGCATACCCCATCGCATTCTGAACGCAACGAAGTGCTCCGTCGCTACCTTGCTGCCTGATCTGACTGCCCCATCGCGTTCTTCACATCCCAGTGTCGTGTTCTGTTCCCGACCCGTCGCGACCCTTACAGGGATCCGTCGCGACCTGACCTTCGGGTCTGACCGCCCTGTCGCCTTCTTCATATGCACCCGTCGCGATCTCAAGATTTTGCATTAAATCCCCACTTATTTTCTTGCAAATCTAACCGCTATACCCGAGGTCTGGTTAACATGATATTAGTGTGTAATTCACATGTTTTGGGTCTGATCATTGCATGGTGGTTATTTTAATGGCTTAAAAGTGATTAACCATTTAAAAGCTTTAATTACATGAATGCTATTCTAATTGCTCCTTAAATGTTATGATCCATTCATGCAACTCATGATTTAATCTCTCCATTATTCTACCATGTTTTAAATGATAATTATCATTCTTAAATCTTGCAAGCCCATGTGTAGTTAAATGCATTGTTCAATTCGTGCCATCATGTTAAGTGCTTTTTCCGCGAGTTTGAAACCGATGGTTTGAGAATTGAGACACACTTACACGTCTAGGCAGCCCTTTCTTGGGGATTCGGAAGCTCTCTGCCAGTCATTCTGAATCGGTAGACTAGTGACCTTTTCTCTAAGGCCTCCGTAATCTCCTCTGACCATGGATTCCCACATGGCCGACGAGTTGGTTGTACCATTGAAGTTCCCTGGAGATAGCGTGCACTTCCTCTCTCGTCTTGTTCTCGTGAGTGTGAATTACAATCTAGACTAAAGCCGTTAATGTAAAGATTGAACTAAATTATAAATCGTACCGTTATGTTGCCGAATTTATCTCTTGACCATTGTTATCATGAAATCATGTTCAATTACTTATTACTAGTTCTCATCATCATCATGAACATGACATTACACATGCTTACTTATTGAAACTCTCATTGGCCATTATAAATGACTGTGGGTATCTACATTTAAAATTTAAGTGAGATGCTGACCAGGCACGGCGAGTGTCCAAGGGCTCCAGTCTAGCCCCAATGACGGAGAGTCATAAATATACTGTTAACCATGGGGTATAATGATTACTGGCATTGCATTTGCGCTGGGAGTCGTGCGTGTCGTGTTGAATGTTAGATACAATAACCACATACACGTGTCCTGGTGTACATTCTTGATGGATCTTTTCTTGGTGTACATTAGTGTCTACGTGCCTGATTAGTGTTACATGATCGTGCTCGTGCGTGCTGCTTGCTTGCGTGATATGGCCATCCTACATTTAATGCAATTAGTGATACCTTGCATTCTTGACATCAAGTGAATTCTTGCGTGCTTGTACAAAGTGATCTATTGCTACTTCTATCTTGTCATCCTGTTCAAAATTGTGTTCTATCATGATCACTCTATCGAGCTTGTTCATGTATCATGTTTTAACGAGTTTTATTCGTACTCGCATATCATTTATCGTGCTTACCTAGTTCTAAATTGCTAATCACTTATATTATTGCCCGCACATTGAGATATAAATCCTACTGGGCTAGTTTGCTCATCCCCTACTTTTACCCAATCTAAGTGACTATGACATTCAAGAGGAAGAGCAAGACAAGGATGGGAATGTGTCCGAGTGAAGAGCGTCCCAACTATGAGTCTAGTTATAGTAGTTTGCTTTGAGTGATAGATTCATGTAGTAGGAAGTGAGGAATAAAATGTACTTTTTTTCTTTTTTATTAAGTCTTTGTCCTGTAATAGTTCCCATTTGGAATACAATGAGTTGAGATTTGAATAAAAGATTAGTTGAGTTCAATATTTGGGCCCTATGATGATGTATGTTGTTATACATTTAGTGCGTGCTAGCTAGAGGCTTATTTGCCGACTGTTCACATCTCGGGATATCGTCTCAAATTATTTTTGAATTATTATTAATATCCGCTGCGTAATTCTCAGGATGTGACAGGAATTGATGGTGATCATGGAGGAAGAAGAGGCCCGTGCGGCGGAGGAGGAGGCACCAGCGGCGCGCCTGGAGGAAGAAGCGGATGAAGGTGAATATGCAAGGAGATGGCGGTGAGGTCACCTTGGACGGGAGGCTCCCCTACGGCCGGATTCGGTAAGTCCCAAAACCTTAGCCCTTAGTTTGAGGTGGAAAGAGGCGGGGGCGTGCCATCGGCACCGGAGAGGGTAAGAGGATGAATTGCGTCGACTTCAGTCGCCGCGCTTCACGAAGTTGAACTGTGGAGGCTTATGCCGACACATTTAAAAATGAAGCACGTCTGACACAGCGGCCGCGATTCAAGTTGAACCACGGCGACTGTGTTGGACGCGATTCAAAAGGCTATCCGAGGAAGGGGAATTTGGGCATGATTTGCACAGCTATAACCTTCTTAACGTGCGCTGACTTGTGTGTGCTTTTGTGCAGGGAATTATGAAGCCGAGAACTCAGTGGCCATTGGTACAGGCGGCGTACCAGGGGCTCCTGGACTTCCAGAGGGAGAGAGTCCGAGAGATGGGATTCGGGCCGATCTTGGAGATTGAGCCCTTCTACGTGGACAACCCCCTAGTACAGGCGATCAAGGAGAGGTGGGATAGGACGAGCAAGGCCTTCCTTTTCCCGTGAGGGCACATGGTGCCCAGTTTGGAGGATGTTGCCAGGATCACAGGGCTCAGAGTAGATGGTGTCACCTACGCGGATTACACAGAACATACTCAGGATTTGCTGGGCTTGGAGCCCATGGGGGAGGATGAGCTCGGCGACCGGAGGATGGTTGACCGAGTAGTCTTGTTGGAGAGTTTGGGCCTACGGGGGGTCAGACAGAGAGGTGAGGAGGCGCTGCAGGAGTTTGTGCAATGGGCAGCGGGGCTGGCTAGAGTGGTGTATGGCCAGGACCCCAAGGACAAAGAGAGGGTGGACCGGGACTTGAGGAGGTTCTTGGTCTTCTTTTTGGGCAAGATGTTACTGAGCACAAAGGGGGATGGGATCCACTGCCGGTTCTAAGAGATCTTGGAGGATCTGGAGCGGGTGGGGTAGTATGCTTGGGGTGCGGCCTTCCTCGCGCACACCTTCGCCGATCTCTCCAGCGGCACGAGGAGAGAGACGACAGTGGGCGGATTCGCACCCTTTCTTCAGGTGCGTCTCTTGCCTTTAAATTCCTTCCAATTTTTGCATTTGAAATTGTTAGTCAAACTAATCAGTGTATGTATGCATGCAGGTATGGACGTATTACTACATCCCTTTGGGGAGAGTGACTGAGGTGCGTCCTAACGCACTGCTCCTTCCTCGGAGGTGGCTACCAGTCGTCACAGTAGCATCTTTCTCATTGCAGCTCGACACGCTGCGTTGAGACATCAGAGACCTCCCGGCACTCCAGGTATGTGCATGCCTCATTTCCTTTCCATGCATTTTAAATGATATGTGACTGACTGACTCATGCATGTGTGCAGGTTGTGTGGCAGCCCTATGCAGGAATGGTTGATGACGGCCAGCCTTGGGTTGAGAGCGGCCGACCTCGGTTCGAGCGGGACCTTTGGGTCCATTACCTGAACGAGATTGAGCCGCTCCACCTCCGGCTTGCTGCTCGTACCCTGGGATTGCATCAGGAGTGGCATGATGAGACAAAACCAAAGGGAATCAGATGGAGGACACGGGGGAAGGCAAAGAGGGTAGATTGGCACCTACACTTCCCCGACCAGTATGCCGACTGGCAGCGCGGTGGTCAACTGGTGGAGTCGGATGTTGCCGACAGCCTTGCGTACCTCCAGCAGTTCCAGGAGGAGTATGGGGGCCAAGACTTCATGAGGCCAGCGAGGGTATGAACTTCTAAACTTTAACCTGCTCAATATGATTAGCATTGTGAGACCCCAAAATTTTTTTGTCATTTTATAATGTGCATGCGATAATTTCATGTCATAAATATAGTGTACGTATTAAAAATATTACATACTATAACTATTAAATTGTTCATGCGCATATATGTGTATGTATATTATTTTCGTGAATATAAGTAATTAGCTAGTTTTATAATGATGTACTTGTTTAAATACCAGGTATGTTGTACTTAATTATATTTGTACGCATATAGATGTATAAAACTAATGTGGTACATTTGATATTTACTTATTGAAATAATAATACTTGATTATAACATGTATGATATCTATATAATAGTGTGTGTATTACATTTATATTGATGTTCGTGCTAAACATGCAACTATGGTGTATATGCATATATGTGTATGTTACTTTGTGTATATTATTTTTAATTGAGAATAATGTAAGTTATATTTATAAATGATGTGTAATACATATAATTTATGTAATTAGTGTAAAAATATTTAATTATGTTCATACTATATTTTTAGAGCTTCGATCTATGTTAAATCGGACGAAAACATGATTTTTGGCTGTCTGGCACTGTTGACCGCCAGACCTTGACGTCAACCTCAGTCTGACCGCCAGACCTTGACGTCAACCCCATTCTGACCGCCAGACCTTGACGTCAACCTGCCAGTTAACTACAACCAATGTTGACGTCAATATCCTGCTGCGTAACGGTTCCAGATTCGTTAATGCTCGCAATATGACTTGTTCCAGTTTAGGAAACCCTTCCTAAATCCTTGGTAACCTACCCTAGTGCGTACCCAACCCATCTAACTTTATAAAAACCGTTATTTGGCCGTACCAAGCCTTTTTGGTGATTGTGGAACCCTATTATTCCCTGTGAGAAAATCTGATTTTCCCGAGCTTTGATCCGGCGATTGGAGGACTTTCTGGGAGATCTACCACGACTGGAGCGTAGTACAACCATCCAAGAAGCATCCCCAACCCCGAGGAACGTTCTACGTCGACGGGAGAAGAAGATCCAAGGAGTTTCCGAGCCCCTCTTGTTTTGACCGAAGAGGGCTTCAACGGCATATATCTTTATTAAAGGCAAGTAACCTTTGTACATCCTTCCTATACATGTCCCTTAGGTCCTAGAATTTTTGTGAATTTTTCCTCGCGTCCTGGACCCTCAAACTTTCCCGTACATGTGAGTATGTATGTGCAGATTTCTGTCTGGAAGTTGAAGTCAACATCCCTTGCCGTCAAGTTCATCAGTTAACGGCAAGAGATGTGGACGTTAACTTAGTTGGCGGCCAGGGGTATGCAGTCAAGTTCTTCAGTGACCAGGAAATTGCTATTTAATCCTATTAAATGCATTTAATTGATTTTTCGACATGTGTGCAGCCTGAAAATTTTATGTAAGGTAAAAGTTGATTGTTAGGTCATGTCATGAGGATATCATGAATTTTCTTGATTTATGTAAATTATGAAAATTCTGGAGAGTGAATTATGAGCATAAGATAATGATGTTTAATCCATGAAAATAGGATGTTTGTGAGTTCAGATTTGGTAAATTTTCTGTAATGCTATGGTGATTTCATGAACTCAGTGACACTGTCATATTAGATTATTTTATTGAAATTTCTGTTTAAGAGAATTTAGTGATAATTGCATCTGTACAGTGATTTAATTGTTATAAATAAGTTTCTGTTTAGAAAATTCTGAAAATTTGAGCATATGTTCTAATTACTGTCCTTAATTCGTGATAAAAATTTTGTGAATTTCTGATGACAGTAGGTAATTTCATGAGTTTAATTGTGAAAATAGCCATATTAAGCATGTTAGAATTAATCGTGTGCAAATAAGAGGTTAGTAGCATGTTAATGTTTTGTTTTGAGTAATTTACCATTGTTAACAGTAAAGTGAAACTCTGTAAATGCAAATGTGAGTATTATGCAAGTGAATGTAAATTTGGAATGAAATTTGTGCATATGAATGAGTAATAAACTGATGAGAGATAATGTGATTAAGATAAAATGTGTGCCAAGGGTGACACTGCTACCATAGGGGTCTGAGAGCTATACCATAGAAAAGTCCCTATGGGAGGCTCAACGTTATGAGATAAATCCTAAGGGCATTAGGATAAAATCCTGGAGGTGGACAAGTACCGCTGGTTAGGGTGGAGAGAGCTTCTCCCGTTCTGCGCAGTTACCTAGATTTGTCACCGCATTGCCTAGGTGATGAATATGTGAAAGTGAGTGCTAAGTGATGAGTACTCAGTGCTAAATGTGATCGTTTTCCTCTACTTGGTGGTTAGGACTATGTGTCATGGCAATTTAAGAGATTAAATATGATCTTAGTACAAAGTGATAAATGTGAATGAAAGAGTAAGTGCAATGAAAGAAGTGTAAATTGATATGTAAGGAAGAGTAAAATAGCAAAAGTACTAATTTTATGTGAAAACCAATGTACCATTACATGTGTATTTAATTATGCCATTCATGTGTTAATACCATCATGGTTGTAGTAACATGCTTAGTACCATATTTAATGTTATGTAATATAGTTTAATAATTTTCATATGATGGTATGTATGAATATGTGCATGTAAAAATGAAAAGAAATGCGATGTGAAAGAGCGAGTATGTAAAATGACAAAAGAATAAGATAACATGAGAATGAGTGTCAATCCATATGATTAAGTTTAATTCATGTCAAAACAGCAAGTTAAATGAATTTATAATCTTGATAATCACATGAAACAATGTCCAAATTCTATGATAAAAATTGCTACTTGTTTAGTATGTAGTTCCATGCTTAAATTGTAGATGTTTGCCATTCGATTTGGAATATGTTCTAGATCTTCAATTCATGTTTAATATAGGTGATATCGTGGTGAATTATTTAAGTTAAAACAGCAAATGAAATGTGTAAATAAATGAGAAAAGTGCATGTGAAAAATAATAGAGATCATGTTAGGTTGCTACCTACTTTACATAAAATTGCCTGTTCTAATTGGTAATGTTGTTACATGATAAAGGAAAGGTTTAGATCGATAAATCATGTTACATGATAGGTGTTAAAAGTGCATATGTTCATATCATGCATGTGTTAATTGGATTATACTCAACTAGTTTAGAAAGATTACTATCATGTTATGAATTGCTAGAAAACATGTGCAGGTGACATAAGGGTATGATAAATTGACCTTTAAACAGCAAGTTAGATGTACGATAAAGTGATATGAATACATGAGAAATTGACTAAATATCATGCTAAAAGTATTCACCATCCTGTATATAACCTTGTGTTTAATTTGATTGAATTCTGCCATGATATAATAAAAATTTGAAGCATGTGTTATAGAATATATCATGTGTAGAAATCTTGTGTATATGTAGGTTATTTTATGATCTAATATGAGCATGTGTTATATGTAGAATGTGTTTGGGAGATACATGTGTTATTATTCTAAAAAGCTTGTATTGTGAATTGTTGTGACGAGTATGATGTGTATGAGTTTTATTATTGTTGGTGGTTAAAGGTACGAGATATGTATGAGTTTGATGTTTTAGATTACTTGCTGAGTCTTGTAAGACTCATACTTGCTTCGGCGTACAGGTGTGACAGGTTATCCGTAGCGGAGAAGTTTAGAGGAGATTGGAGCAGCATTCAAGAAGTAGTACTTGAAGATTTTTATTTTCAATAAGCTATTTATTTTATATCTGGAATAATGTCATTCATATGGTCAATGTAATGAGCAATACATTTTCTTTCAAATTGTAATAATGTGGACTCTAGTACTTTCTTTTGCTATATAGACTGTGAAATGTGTGATGGTGATGGAATAAAGTAAAGTATTTCTTTCATTTCCGCTGTACTCTTATTGTATTCATGGACATATCAACCTTATCGCTTAGTGTTGGGTTACTATCCCACTGTGATGATGCTCTTTATACCGATGGGGTTGGTATAATCGTACCGGTATGAGGAGGGTCGTCACAGAGATGGTATCAGAGCCCTAAGGTTGAGACTGTACATGAATAAACCATCATCTCACAATATTGCAAAGTCTTTATAGGAAATTGTCCATATGTGTAGAAGGTATAATAAATGAATGAAAGATAGTAAGAAAGAAGATAGGATTTGGTAAGTTAGACCTTAACTAGATTGAATTATTTTGCAGGCAATGGTGAGTCAAGGAAGCGTGAGGCTAGGGCTAGGGAGCATGAGGAGAAACGCAAGGTGAGAAACTTCATAATGAGGCTCAGGCCAGCAGCGAGAGCGAGACTTTTGGAATGCGATCCCCACCCCTAGATGAGCTTCTTTGCATGGCAAAGTTTGCGACCTCTACATCTAGCGGGAAACCCATGTGTATGCACTGCAATAACACCATGGCGGGAATCAGTGTTGGGCAAAGGAAGGAAGGTGCCTCAATGCGGCTGTAAGGACCATCGGATTAAAGAATGTCCGAGGTTGAAGAAGTTTGATCCCCGAGGTGCCACAGCATCGACATCAAGGGAGCCAGTAGCAGAACTTCAAGAACCAGTCAAGGAGAATGAGGATTTCATTCTTTTTCGGAGATGGCACCGAGGACGTCACCAGAGGTACGCGATGCGATCTTCGAGGACGAAGATCTTTTTCTAGGGGGGGAGAGTGTGAGACCCCAAAATTTTTTTGTCATTTTATAATGTGCATGCGATAATTTCATGTCATAAATATAGTGTACGTATTAAAAATATTACATACTATAACTATTAAATTGTTCATGCGCATATATGTGTATGTATATTATTTTCGTGAATATAAGTAATTAGCTAGTTTTATAATGATGTACTTATTTAAATACCAGGTATGTTGTACTTAATTATATTTGTACGCATATAGATGTATAAAACTAATGTGGTACATTTGATATTTACTTATTGAAATAATAATTACTTGATTATAACATGTATGATATCTATATAATAGTGTGTGTATTACATTTATATTGATGTTCGTGCTAAATACATGCAACTATGGTGTATATGCATATATGTGTATGTTACTTTGTGTATATTATTTTTAATTGAGAATAATGTAAGTTATATTTATAAATGATGTAATACATATAATTTATGTAATTAGTGTAAAAATATTTAATTATGTTCATACTATATTTTTAGAGCTTCGATCTATGTTAAATCGGACGAAAACATGATTTTTGGCTGTCTGGCACTGTTGACCGCCAGACCTTGACGTCAACCTCAGTCTGACCGCCAGACCTTGACGTCAACCCCATTCTGACCGCCAGACCTTGACGTCAACCTGCCAGTTAACTACAACCAATGTTGACGTCAATATCCTGCTGCGTAACGGTTCCAGATTCGTTAATGCTCGCAATATGACTTGTTCCAGTTTAGGAAACCCTTCCTAAATCCTTGGTAACCTACCCTAGTGCGTACCCAACCCATCTAACTTTATAAAACCCGTTATTTGGCCGTACCAAGCCTTTTTGGTGATTGTGGAACCCTATTATTCCCTGTGAGAAAATCTGATTTTCCCGAGCTTTGATCCGGCGATTGGAGGACTTTCTGGGAGATCTACCACGACTGGAGCGTAGTACAACCATCCAAGAAGCATCCCCAACCCCGAGGAACGTTCTACGTCGACGGGAGAAGAAGATCCAAGGAGTTTCCGAGCACCCTCTTGTTTTGACCGAAGAGGGCTTCAACGGCATAGATTTGATCTTCTAGGATTTTATTAAAGGCAAGTAACCTTTGTACATCCTTCCTATACATGTCCCTTAGGTCCTAGAATTTTTGTGAATTTTTCCTCGCGTCCTGGACCCTCAAACTTTCCCGTACATGTGAGTATGTATGTGCAGATTTCTGTCTGGAAGTTGAAGTCAACATCCCTTGCCGTCAAGTTCATCAGTTAACGGCAAGAGATGTGGACGTTAACTTAGTTGGCGGCCAGGGGTATGCAGTCAAGTTCTTCAGTGACCAGGAAATTGCTATTTAATCCTATTAAATGCATTTAATTGATTTTTCGACATGTGTGCAGCCTGAAAATTTTATGTAAGGTAAAAGTTGATTGTTAGGTCATGTCATGAGGATATCATGAATTTTCTTGATTTATGTAAATTATGAAAATTCTGGAGAGTGAATTATGAGCATAAGATAATGATGTTAAATCCATGAAAATAGGATGTTTGTGAGTTCAGATTTGGTAAATTTTCTGTAATGCTATGGTGATTTCATGAACTCAGTGACACTGTCATATTAGATTATTTTATTGAAATTTCTGTTTAAGAGAATTTAGTGATAATTGCATCTGTACAGTGATTTAATTGTTATAAATAAGTTTCTATTTAGAAAATTCTGAAAATTTGAGCATATGTTCTAATTACTGTCCTTAATTCGTGATAAAATTTGTGAATTTCTGATGACAGTAGGTAATTTCATGAGTTTAATTGTGAAAATAGCCATATTAAGCATGTTAGAATTAATCGTGTGCAAATAAGAGGTTAGTAGCATGTTAATGTTTTGTTTTGAGTAATTTACCATTGTTAACAGTAAAGTGAAACTCTGTAAATGCAAATGTGAGTATTATGCAAGTGAATGTAAATTTGGAATGAAATTTGTGCATATGAATGAGTAATAAACTGATGAGAATGATAATGTGATTAAGATAAAATGTGTGCCAAGGGTGACATTGCTACCATAGGGGTCTGAGAGCTATACCATAGAAAAGACCCTATGGGAGGCTCAACGTTATGAGATAAATCCTAAGGGCATTAGGATAAAATCCTAGAGGTGGACAAGTACCGCTGGTTAGGGTGGAGAGAGCTTCTCTCGGTTCTGCGCAGTTACCTAGATTTGTCACCGCATTGCCTAGGTGATGAATATGTGAAAGTGAGTGCTAAGTGATGAGTACTCAGTGCTAAATGTGATCGTTTTCCTCTACTTGGTGGTTAGGACTATGTGTCATGGCAATTTAAGAGATTAAATATGATCTTAGTACAAAGTGATAAATGTGAATGAAAGAGTAAGTGCAATGAAAGAAGTGTAAATTGATATGTAAGGAAGAGTAAAAGATAGCAAAAGTACTAATTTTATGTGAAAACCAATGTACCATTACATGTGTATTTAATTATGCCATTCATGTGTTAATACCATCATGGTTGTAGTAACATGCTTAGTACCATATTTAATGTTATGTAATATAGTTTAATAATTTTCATATGATGGTATGTATGAATATGTGCATGTAAAAATGAAAAGAAATGCGATGTGAAAGAGCGAGTATGTAAAATTGACAAAAGAATAAGATAACATGAGAATGAGTGTCAATCCATATGATTAAGTTTAATTCATGTCAAAACAGCAAGTTAAATGAATTTATAATCTTGATAATCACATGAAACAATGTCCAAATTCTATG
Source organism: Colocasia esculenta (assembly GCA_014218235.1). Classification (NCBI taxonomy): domain Eukaryota; kingdom Viridiplantae; phylum Streptophyta; class Magnoliopsida; order Alismatales; family Araceae; genus Colocasia; species Colocasia esculenta. The sequence continues at coordinate 78,886,744 of CM024762.1, forward strand.
ATAAAAATTGCTACTTGTTTAGTATGTAGTTCCATGCTTAAATTGTAGATGTTTGCCATTCGATTTGGAATATGTTCTAGATCTTCAATTCATGTTTAATATAGGTGATATCGTGGTGAATTATTTAAGTTAAAACAGCAAATGAAATGTGTAAATAAATGAGAAAAATGCATGTGAAAAATAAATAGAGATCATGTTAGGTTGCTACCTACTTTACATAAATTGCCTGTTCTAATTGGTAATGTTGTTACATGATAAAGGAAAGGTTTAGATCGATAAATCATGTTACATGATAGGTGGTTAAAAGTGCATATGTTCATATCATGCATGTGTTAATTGGATTATACTCACTAGTTTAGAAAGATTACTATCATGTTATGAAATTGCTAGAAAACATGTGCAGGTGACATAAGGGTATGATAAATTTGACCTTTAAACAGCAAGTTAGATGTACGATAAAGTGATATGAATACATGAGAAATTGACTAAATATCATGCTAAAAGTATTCACCATCCTGTATATAACCTTGTGTTTAATTTGATTGAATTCTGCCATGATATAATAAAAATTTGAAGCATGTGTTATAGAATATATCATGTGTAGAAATCTTGTGTATATGTAGGTTATTTTATGATCTAATATGAGCATGTGTTATATGTAGAATGTGTTTGGGAGATACATGTGTTATTATTCTTAAAAAGCTTGTATTATGTGAATTGTTGTGACGAGTATGATGTGTGAGTTTTATTATTGTTGGTGGTTAAAGGTGTACGAGATATGTATGAGTTTGATGTTTTAGATTACTTGCTGAGTCTTGTAAGACTCATACTTGCTTCGGCGTACAGGTGTGACAGGTTATCCCGTAGCGGAGAAGTTTAGAGGAGATTGGAGCAGCATTCAAGAAGTAGTACTTGAAGATTTTTATTAATAAGCTATTTATTTTATATCTGGAATAATGTCATTCATATGGTCAATGTAATGAGCAATACATTTTCTTTCAAATTGTAATAATGTGGACTCTAGTACTTTCTTTTGCTATATAGACTGTGAAATGTGTGATGGTGATGGAATAAAGTAAAGTATTTCTTTCATTTCCGCTGTACTCTTATTGTATTCATGGACATATCAACCTATATCGCTTAGTGTTGGGTTACTATCCCACTGTGATGATGCTCTTTATACCGATGGGGTTGGTATAATCGTACCGGTATGAGGAGGGTCGTCACAAGCATGATGATCTAAAAACGTTGCACATGCAGAACGCTCTTTGATGGCCTCATTAACATGTTGCTGGGCCCAGCACGAGCACATAGGCCCAGCTGGCGGAGGCCTTTAGGCACTGGATGCTCTGGGAATTTTTAGATGATCATACCTTTGCTTATATCCTACATTACCATATGCTGATTTAAACTTTCAAATGGTGTGCAGCCTGACGCGACGACGGTGGAGCACCTGGCGCGGCAGGTGCTTCCACGATAGAGTGAGCCCGACCCGGAAGTGACTCGCTCGGGAGCAGCTAGCTGCAGCGGTGGCCAGGGCGGAGGCGGCAGAGCGCGACCTCACTGCATGAGTAAGTAAATTGATTAGATACACATGTGAATTGAATTGCTCTATATTTACTTGTGTCTGATTTGTTTGCAGTCGGATGAGCTTCAGAGCGCCCTCACGCAGGAGACGCGCACTAGCGCTGAGATGACCGAGCTATCGTAGCAACTGTATGAGTTGTGGACTCAGGTCTCACAGTAGGATGCAAACCTGCCCCGCGAGACGACGGAGTTGCAGATCATGCTCTCCATGGAGCATAGGGAGCATGAGCGGGAGTGTGCTCAGTGGGAGGCAGAGCGTGAGCAGGCTCATAGCCGATGGGAGGAGGAGCGCAGCCGCTGAGACCAGGAGCGGAAGAGATTGACCCAGTAGGCCATAGATGCACGCACGAGCCTAGGCATCTCCGAGCGCTGCTGATAGAGGTGGAGGACCGGTACCGGCGTGGGCGTGAGCGCACCGTGAGGGAGGGGCGAGCTAGCGCCTACTCCAGGAGCTATTCGATGACTTCCTCTCAGTACTAGAGGAATGTCCAGGAGGAGCGCGTCGCCTAGGGGTCTATTTGTTCTCATGCCTCCATGAGGCCTCCAGCTCCGCGTCTGATAGCAGATCCCGGCGAGGCCAAGAGCAGCCGACACCTATGTCCGGCAGAGAGTGGTGGCGAGAGCTAGGCCACTTGACATGTACCTTTTTGCTTTTCTCATGATGTGTGTACCCAGTGGGGTACTTCATGATGTACTTGGGGTTGGCCCCCCTTTTGGCCATGATATGTATACATGTGTATGCTTTGCCTTCTTTCTTTGTTGTGTCTGGAAATCACTTGAACAAACAAGTTAGATGTCTGTCTCGGCTTAGCCCCCTGCACATTAAGTGGATTAAGCTTCATGATCTTGTCAAGGGGCTGAACCTTTATCGAATAAGGCGAAGATAAAAGAACTCCATAATTAAAATGTAGCACGCAAGCAGGCATATGCTAACAGGAATTTAAAAATGGGCATGCGTCTGATGCATTCAAACAAATGGAGTATGACAATTTTTTTAGCTTTTAAAAATATTTGATTTTTTGGGTTTTAAAATATTCATTTTTTAGGTTTTGGAAATATTAAATTTTTTTTTTTGGGAATATTCAAAATTTTTTTTTTAGGTTTTAGAAATATTCAATTTTTTGGGTTTTGGGAATATTCAATTTTTTTGGGTTTTTAAAATAAGGGCCGCAACCCGGCATAGTCCCTTCTTAAAAAGACGCGCGGAACGAAGGGGATCCGCTCCAATTGGGAAAACTTGGTACTTGGACCCTTTAACTACTCAGCCATCATTAAAGTTCATTAATAATTCTCAAGTGTGCCAGACAGAGGTTGGACGTGCTTAAGTGGTGCCTTAACCCAAGGTAGCTTTTGGCGATGTCCTCTTTAGTTGATCGTTGCCTTGCCTTGACCTTAAGACATACTCGTGGGGAAGAAGGGAAGAAGATATTTAGGAAGTCTGCCAACAATTCGGGTGACCAGGGAGACACTTATTCCTCTACCCTACACTCAGTGGGGTTCAGTCTTTTTGGCTTGTGGGGTTTTGGCATGCCTACGACGAGGTCCATTTGGATCTCTGCGGGGACTTTGCCACTCTTGACGTGCTTTTATATTTGGTTTGCCTGGTTTTGGCTATTTTGCTTTGATTTGGCATTGATTTTTTTTTCTCCCTTATTGTGCCTTGACCTACACCCGCTTGAGCTTTGGGCGGATTCAAAGGTCGATCCCTTTGGTTCCCCTATCTATTGGCATACTGAAAAGGAAAGAAATGGGTAATGTCCTAGACTCTTGGTTTGACATTGATCTTCCTTAGATTCCGTGCCTCTAACTTCCGAGGGGTGGGCGTGTAAGTGTGTGGGTGTCGACACCTCAGGCTAACTCACCAAGAATAGGAATGAATTAAGAATGATAGCTTTTCATTTTAGGGTCCGTGTACCATGTAAATCCGAACACCTAACTAGGGATAGTACTTCTTGAGATAAAGCCCATTCCAAGGGTGAGAGAGCTCCTCACCCTCCGCGTTCACTAGTTTGTACGCGTTGCCTGGATACACTTCTTTAACTACGTACAACCCTTCCCAGTTTGGTTGGAGTTTAGAACGGGAACCACTGGGTTTTACAAAGATTCTATTTACCACCATTTCACCGACTTTGAATTTTCTCTCAATTACCTTCTTTTGATGAAAATACGTGAGCCTATTTTGGTACGATCTTGTGTGTTCTGCGGCGACTAGATGCTTCTCATCCAAGAGTTCAAGTTGTGCTAGGAGCGATTCACGCCGCTCATCGATTGACAAGTCCTTGTCAAGCTGGACTCTTAGTGAGGGAATGAGAATTTCATATGGTACTACAGCCTCCATTCCATAAGTGAGGGCAAACGGTGTCTGCCCCATGGGAGTGCAGATTGAAGTGCGGTAGGCCCATAGAGCTTCTACAAGCTTTTCTGGCCAATCCAAGAAATTGGTAGCCTCACATATTTTCTTGACGATTTTGATTAAGGTTTTATTTGTTGCCTCTACTTGACCATTGCCTTGCGGATAATATGGAGATGAATGATGCAATGTAATTTTATACCTGTTGCAGAGGTCACGCAGTTCTTGAGAGATAAATTGTGGCCCGTTGTCGGTGATGATGGTACTTGGGATGCCGAACCTGGTGATGATGTTCTTCATGATGAATCTGCAGACTGTTGTTGCCTTGACTTCCGCGTATGCTTCAGCTTCCGCCCACTTGGTGAAGTACTCCGTTGTAGTGAGGATGTATGACTTTGTTTTGTTTTGGGAGTTGGGATCACCAAGGGGACCAATGATGTCGAAAGCCCACATAGCGAAAGGCCATGGGGAGAATATTGGGTGGTGCGTAGAGGATGGAGAATGGATATTTTCGGCGTGCAGTTGGCATTTGACACACCGACGGACAAAGATAGAACAATCCTCCTCTAGAGTGGGCCAATAAAAGCCTTGCCTAAGGATCTTCTTGGCAAGCATTTGGATGTTCACATGGCCACCACACACACCTGAATGAGCCTCCTCAACAACCTTCAACACCTCATCATCATCCAGGCACCTGAGCAAAACTCTAGTGAGTCCCTTCTATAGAGCGTTTCTAGCCAGGGTGTACTTCTGGGACAGTCTCCTTATTTCCTTCTTCTCATCAGCTGTGGCTTCCTCAGGGTACGTTTGATTCTTACAGTACCTTGCTATCTCATAATACCATGGCTTCTCCTCATCTTCCAACTCCTCTTCTAGCTCTAAAACATAACTTCACTCTTACCCTTCCTTTCCAATTTCTTCAACATCTCTTCCTTGATCTAGAGAAAGACAGGGTCCTGAACAGCAGGGGTATTGCGCCGTGCAACTTGAATGTTGTCAAAATCCCCTGGATAGCACATGTTGAGAGTTGAAGCGATGGTGGCAAAAGCGTCTGCTAGAAGATTCTGATGACAAGGGACATGGACAAAGATCAGCTTGGAGAATAGCTTGGCATAGGCTGAGGCGAGTTCTTGGTATGGCTTGAGCTTTGGATCCTGAGTGTGATATTTGGTGAGCACTTGGCGTAAGACTAGTTGACTATCACCTACAATTCGCAGATGGGTGACACCATAGAAGTGGGTGAGCTCCAAACCAGCCAACAAAGCTTCGTATTCGTCGATGTTGTTGGTAGCCGGGAACTCTAATTTGTAGGCTTGTGGAATGGTGACACCCTCAGGTGATAGAAGAGCAATCCCGATACCCTTTCCATGAGAATTCAAAGCCCCATCAAAATATAACATCCACATAGGATCAGATTGGCTAAGGGACATCAATTCCTCATTTGGAAACTCTGAACGAACATGATCGAATTGTGGAATAGGGTGATGAGCGAGATGTTCTACTATGGCATAGCCTTTGATGGATTTCTGCTGAATGTAGATGATGTCAAACTGAGAGAGAAAACTCTGCCAATGTGCTAGCCTATCAGTTAAGACAGATTTTTCGAGAAGGAATTTGATAGGATTCATACGAACGATTAGATGGACCTCATAAGCAAGAAAGTAGTGCTTCAATTTCTGCACTACCCATACGAGCGCGGCACATATGTTTTCCATTGATGTGTATCTTTGCATGCAGGGGTTGAGAAGCTTCGACAGGTAGTATGCTGCCCTCTCCTTGCCTTCTTAATCCACTTGTGCAAGGACAGCTCCTACCGAGTCTTCCAGGACAGATACATAAGGATAAGTGGTTTGTCTGGAGTCGGTGGCCTCAGGACAGGGGATTAGCCAAATATTCCTTAAGTCCGTCAAAAGCCGCCTGACCCTTCTCGTCCCATGGAATTCGACTCTCGGCTTGGTGAGGTCGTAGAAGGTCTACACCTCTGTGAGTGTTGGGAGATGAACCGGCGAATAAATTGTAGCCTCCCGATTAATCCTCGCACTTCCTTCTAATTCTTGGGAGGGACATTTCTCTTATCGTCTTTGCCTTATTGGGATCAATTTCTATGCCCCTCTTGCTCACAATGAAACCTAATAACTTACCTGATGATACACCAATACACACTTCTTGGGGTTCATCTTCAGCTGATATTCTCTTGACCTCTGTAGGACCTTTGTGAGAACCCCATGATGCTCAGCCATCGTCTTCGATTTCACTACCAGGTCATCCACATACACCTCAATAAAGATATGGATCATGTCTTGAAAGATAGCCATCATAGCTCTTTGGTAAGTAGCTCCAGCATTCTTAAGTCTAAACGACATGACCACATAACAATAAGTCCCCCATGGTGTAGTGAACGAGGTCTTCTCCTGGTCTTCCTCAACCACTTGATTTGTTGTACCTGAGAAGCCATCCATGAAGGAGAGGGTTTCATACCCAGCCGTGTTATCTATGAGCACGTCAAGGTGAGGCAATGGAAAATCATCTTTAGGACATGCGCGGTTGAGGTCCCGAAAATCGATGCAAATTCTAACTCTTCCATCCTTCTTCATAACCGGTACAATGTTTGCCACCCAATTTGGATATAGCACGACTCTAATGAATCTGGCTTTGTGGAGCTTATCGACCTCATCATTCATTTTCAAAGCCATCTATGGGTGGAAACACCTCAACCGCTGCTTAATGGCAATGGACCCCGGCTTAAGGGTAAGACGATGTTCAACGAGCGCGGTGTCCAAGCCTGGCATATCCTCGTAGCTCCATGCGAATGTGTCCTTATATTCCTTGAGAACCTCGATGATTGCCTCCTCTTCAGCTGGTGACAAGTTACTGCTTATGAGGACGGTCCTAGGTTTTCCTTGGTTCCCAAGTTGATTTCCTTGGTGACTTCTACTACGGCAGCTAACAGTTCATCAATCTCTTCACTCCACTCGCGAACGCGTCAGCCTCAACCTCACACTCTTCATCACCTTCCTCAATTGGGTCGTCATCATCCATGATCTCATAGACTCCGAACCCGTCATCAATGAAACACAACGACTGCTCATATTCTATTTCCAGCAACTGCAAAGGCTCCTCTATGAACTCTGGAATCGCTAGACATGCCTTGCACCTACGGGCTAAATCAGCGAGGAAACGGTGTGGAACCCTCCTATCCTTGGACTTCTTCTGGTAGACTACCCCTAGTTTATTGCTACCCTGACCTAGACTCTTACTACAACTACTAGGATCTATAACAGGGGGTGGAGAAGAAGGAAAAGCAGTAAAAGAATCCCGCGTGGGGGAAGATGGGGGAGGGTTTAAAGCAGTAAAGGAACTTCCCTGCGTGGGGGAAGGAGGGAAAGCAGTAAAAATCCCCTACATGGAGGGGAGTGGAGGTCCCTACGTGGAGGGAAACAGGAGGTCGGTCATGGGACCGAAGAGGAGTGGCCCCTAGGTCGGGGCACACTCAGAGGCAAGGAAGGAAGTCTCCTCGATGGAGACGACGAAATCCGCCATTGGACAATTAGCAATTTTTTTGGAGACTCTCGGTGTTCAGCATGCACAGAGAGAGTGGGCGAGGTGAGATCACCAATCTAGACAGCTGGGAGGTGAGCACAGGCTCGAGAGAAGACAGATCAGAGTGAGGGAGTTGGAGGGTGAGCGTCTGCTCGAGAGAGTAGAGGGAGATTGCCAAGTGGGGTGTCGGTGCCCGAGGAATTCTTAGGGAGATGAATGAGGGCCATGCGGTGGCCTGCAAGAGAGAAGACGCGATGCCTGGAGAGAAGAATAAAGTGGGGCCATGCCTGAGGAGAAGGGGAGAGTAGGCGCGTTGCCCAGAGAGGAGAGAAGAGCGGGAGTAGGCGCGTTGCCTAGAGGGAGAGGGAGATCGGGCGCTGTGGAAATGGATTTTTTACAATTTCTAAGATCTCTTTTAAAAGTTCTATTTTATCATGTTTTCTCATTTTCTCATGGATGCATGCGTATTGCCAATCCAAGTCCTCGGATGCTACTCGAGCAAGAGTGACGTGAGATGAATCGGTAATTCGCGCAGCGCGGGCGTGCCCCACCGAAGTGACAACCAAATGGTTTGCCTCCGAGAGTCGGAGGACTTTAAGTCTATTGTGCACGCCGTTTGACTTCGTCAAACGAAAGTGAGTGTCGGGTCCTGGACCAAAATCCCGTCGTTGCCTGAGCGCACGACGTTAATTACATCTCTTTTAGAAAGAGAAACCCTTGATTAATCGCCAGATTAGAAGCCTCGTGACCTTAAAGCGGGACATCCGATAAGGGTGCGAAGCACATTGAATTGAAATATTAGGGAGCAAGACGAACGCCTAATCGAACCCATTAGACCTTTCACTCAACCCGCTACCCAATCTCTTTGTCTATTTACTTACTGGTCCTCTTTATCACAAAAAAGGTTCAATTCGGTCTTTTAAATTCATTTGAGAAAGACAATTTTGAAAGTGGGTCTCTTTGATTTTCTTTGTTGAGAATAGATACAATTGATCTTTTGTTGAAAATCATTTCAATTTGATTTCTTTTTTTTGTTGCAAAAACGTGTGATGATCATTTATTTGGAAAGGTTTGATTTGACTCTTTTGTGCATGGTGATGCAATCTTTTATGACTTGAGAAAAAGTCTAATTGATCTCTTGCTCTTTTGGAAAATATGGGGTGACCTTTGATTTGCTTGAAAAAAGGATTTGAATTAGTTCTTTATTCTCTTGCAAGATATGAGACGATCATTGCCATTTAGAGAAGGGGATTTGATTTGACCCTTCAATCTTTTGTAAAACATGAAGTGGCCTTTTGCTCTTTGCTTGAAAGGGGTTCAATTTGCCTTTGCAATTCTTTTTATCATTAAACGATTTCAATTTGCTGTTTGGGTCCTTTGAGCTTTGGAACGGAGTTCTATTCGTTCGGTGGAGCTCATTGGCTCAACGCACTTCGCAGACGGCTTCGATTCGGCGCAGCGGGCAGTAGAGACTGAGTCGGCGCAGCCCTGCTGAAGTCATAGACATCATTGAATCGGCGCTCGTTTGCAACGTTACCAATTCAATGGAAGCTAATGATCTCTTTTAAGGGTTTTGCGCCTACTCAACCCCTACGGGGAAAATTCGGCAGCATTTCCCCTTATCGTGGTCGAAAAGGGAAAGCGCGATGCTCATCCACCACAAGTGGAGACGGCACCAAAGAGAGTATACATCGTAGACGACGTAACTCCCATGGCACATGACCCCGATCCCCCAGGTATGCCTACGGAGATACGGGCAATGTCATGGCCAAACAACCCACGGACGGTATGAGTAGCGTGCGAACCCACCCGTCCGGACATAGACATTAAATGTCCAACCCGGGGGTGTGGATGGGTTTACATTGGTCATTTAACTGTTGATTAGCTGGTGTCACATGGAGCAATGATTTTGCTCATGTAACTTCAGCCAACATGATGGCCAGGACGTCGAATCGGTGCAGCTCTGCTCTGGTCTTACAAGACTGCCAGAACCAGTGCCAGGCCGAATCGGCGCAGCCAACCAGCTGAGCAAGGGATGGAAGCCGCCTAGAATGCCCTTGCTCATGGCAGGGGTGATCTTGGAGTTTTGAGATGGCATTGTAACCCATTGCTTGGAGGGCTAAACAAAGAGATCTAGGCATTATTTGTGCAATCCCCTTGATTAGCAAAATGGAGCTCTTGAGGGGCTATTCAGTGTTGGCTTGAAATGCACATCAATGGGGATGAAAACCGCAATGAGGGTGGTCTATTGAGAGGGGCGAACCAGGTTTGATGATCTCTTTGAATGGGGCTTTTGAAGATGGCATTTAAGCAAGGGGATATGAGCATTATTTGCTCAATCTCCTTGACCATTTCCATGGGCATGCATTAACCGCTATGGGGGCTCTTTGAGGGGTCGATTTGGACAGTGGGAACTAGTCTCTTGCAGGCCCAAACAAAGGAGATATGGTCTTTTGAAGAGGGAAACGAGATGGGATAAGGATGCATTGCATGAGAGGTAAGGCCTTGCACCCCCCCATGTCCTCATTTATTGAGGTATGGAGAGGCTAGGGACCCCCCCTTTTGGCCTATTGGGATGAGGAGGTACACCATGTAGTAGATGGCCTCTTCCATCCCGAGACCTTTTGTCCATGCAAAAGAAAGAGAGCTTTCTTAAATAAAAAACTTGCATAGAGGAGGGGGAGAATATGCATTGAATGCTATGCATGAAGTCTATTCCATAAAAAAAGGGATGAGAAGATACAAGGTTTGCAAAACCAGAGAAGAGGGGGGAAGAAACCAACGTATACAACCTTTCTCCCTCTCTCTTCTCACTTGATATGACAAGACAAGAAGTCCCAAAGAACCCCTCTCTCTCTAGCTTTCTCTTCTCACCTTTCTCTCTCTCCTTTTTTCTTCTTTTTCTTCTTCACGGGTGGAAGACCCTCTTGAGTAGGAAAACGCAAGGGCTCCTCTCCTTTCTTCTTGCTGCTGGTTGCTTGCTTCAGAAAACCAGAAAAGACCCCCCTCTTCTTCCCCTCTTGGCCCCTCTTGCGTAACCCCCTTGGCTGGCCCCTTTCCCAAGCCTTCTAGAGGGAAGAGAATGGCCAAAAACAGGCCCAACCAGGCCTCTGCGCAGCAAGGGTGGCAGACCACCTTTTACCATTTTTAGCACTCCCTTTTGGGAGGTGTTACAAATGCTTACTCTCACCCCCACTTCTAGAATGAGATAAGGGTTGATTTCAGATGGGCCTTGGTGGCCTTTTGAGTGGGCCTTTTGGCTTTCTTTTGCACAGCCCATGAGGGGCTAAAACAGGCGCTGGCGGGCTGAGCAGTGGGCCGGCGGTCTCGAGCTCATTAGAGAATTGGGGTGTCCACAAATGCCCCCCACCCGGGGTGGTGCGAAGAGACACGCAGAGCGACATCCGTGGGTGAACTTTAGTCCTTTGACTATTGACACTAGCGCCGACAGGTCTTTGACTTGTTGCCGGGCTAATGGTCAAGTGGTCTATTTATAGCATTTTGCTTCTATTTGGTGATGTGATCCACGGATGACGGATTTGCACGTTGCTCCGCGCGGGCTATTTGGGGATGGTTCCTCCATTTCCATTTCTTTTGGGCCGCTGGGGCTCGGCTTATTTGGACGATTCGGCGCGGGGTCTGCTGGCCTTTCCGAATCGGCGCAGGGTCGATACGGCGCGGGTGGCGCGTGTCGAACCGGCGCGGGTCGACTGGGCTTGGTCCGCGAGCCGCCTGGGAGCGCGAACCGGCGGTTTGCGATTCCCGAAGCTGCTCCCCCCTTTTTTCAACCCGCCTTAAAAGGCGTGCGTGGCCGCCCTTCTCTCTTCCTCTTCTCTTTCTCTTCTTTCTCTTCTCTTTCTCCCGTCTTCTTCGCTTCATCTTCCCCCTTTTCGCCTCTCCCTTTCCTTCTCCGGCAGCAAGACGAGGTGCAGCGGCGACGGTCAGCGGACGCCGCGGGGAGGTGCGATGGCGCAAAACGGACGCACCGGAGACGAGACGCTAGCGGGGCTGCGGCGGCGAGGTGTGGCCGCGGACGAGGTACGACCACGAGGGTCGGCCTAGGGAGGCGAAGGTTTGTAGCGGCGTGCACGAGGGCAAGCGGCGACATCCCCGAAGCAGGCGCGCCGGCAGTGGAGGGCGCCGTGGCGGGGCTTCTTCGGCACCACAGACAAGCGCGGCGGTCCCGTCGGCGCTCGGAGGAGAGCTCGTAGCGCCCTCGGAGGGCGGCGGCGACGACCGCAGGGAGCGCGGCAGAGGGAGCGGGCCTCCTGTGGCGGCGACGACCTACGGTGGCTGTGTCAGCGGCCTGAAGACAGCGACGGGCCGTGCGCGGCGGTGGCGAGCAGATCGGCGGCCGTCTTAGGGCCCAGAGGCGCACGCGGCGGCATCTCAGTGGTAGGGCACCGGCGATGCCTCAGAGAGTCCCCTCCCCCTTTTGCTTCTTTTGTGAGTGCTTGTTGGCTGGGACCAGGGAGATGGGGGACTTGGCGGGCTTGCATGCCTCTGGTTTTTTTTTATTTGTTGCATGGGTGAGCAGGGCCGAGAGAGGCGCTTGGGGATTAGGGCAGGCAAAGGGAATATGCCTGGGCCGTGGGGCCTTTTGTACCGACGCCTACA